>MU107826.1:10902-32858 GCA_012274485.2 Sinapis alba | reverse complement strand
AAGAGGAGAAGGAAATTAATGGAGGCGGCTGACTTTTCTTCCAAGACGAGGACAATGCAAGACTTTATATAATTAGGTAATCATACATTCTTGGTTCAAAGAAAATTAATTAAGAGAAAAGGAAACCAACACTCGGTTAAGAGAAATGGCATACTTTGGTTTAGAAACAATTATAATTAATAAAACCAAAGCGGTTAAGAAAAGAGATCGGGTTACGGTCGTTACAATGTCACCGCCAACGTGTTCTACACCTTCAAAGAGTTTATTTTGTTGTCATCATGGCGGATAACACATTACCATTTAAAACTCAACCATCATTTTGAGAATTAACCAGGCATGTAAAGTTATTCTTTGATTGGTAGACTAACTATATAAATACATGTACTTCAAATTATCTAGTCACGTTTTCTACGTGGTATTCTTAGTATCATTTTACTAAGTTGTTTTTAAATTAATATCTAGTGAATAATTTAAAATTTATTATTTACTTTGCAACGTATTTACAGATTTTTTTTTCTCTTTAACTTTTAATTTAATTTTATACTTTTCTATAATAAAATTATTACATAGTTGTTAACTTTGTCAGTTTGTTGGAAATATCAACGGTATTATGATAAATGTTTGTGACACTTAGTTAGGCCTGGAATTTAGTTCTTTACCCGCGGGTCCCGCCCCGTTTGACCCGCTGCGGGACGGGTGCGGGTCAACAGATTTGAAAAAAATTTGAGGCGGGTGCGGATGCGGATGCGGGTCAGATAAATTTTCAGCGGGGCGGATGCGGGTCAGTTGAATTTGAATCGCGGATAACTGCCAACCCGCAAAACTAAAAAAAAAAAGTTTTTTTTTTTTAAAAAATGATTTTTTTATAAAAAAATATGAATTTTTTAAATAAAATTAATTAAAATTACGTATATAATTAAAAATCTAATGAAAATATATTTTTCTTTTAACTTTTTAAAAAATAATAAAAATATATAAAATAATTATTTTTATTATTTTAAATATTACCCGTGGGTCCCGCGGGTTATATGCTAATTTAAGCAAGGCGGATGCGTGTACGACTTTTTCTACTCGCGGGTCAAGCGGATCAAATTTTTGAATTAAAAAAGTGATTCAATCCGCAGCGGGGCAGGGCTCATAGCAATGTTTTTAATTCCGCCACTGTGTTATCCCTATGATAACAAAGAGTTCATCACTAAATTCGTGGCTCATAGCTATGTTTTCCGGCATTGAAAATTAGTTACCATGAATTTTGGGAGCTTCTGAAACGACGTGAAACAAGTCAAAGTTAACACCTCTGAGTTGTGGAAGCCTGGAGAGAATTAAAGCAAGATTTGCGCCTAAACCACCTCCAACATCTACCTGAACGCCACCACTTAGACTATCAAACCCATCATAAGTTTTTAGTATCTTCTTCATTAGTAATGATGTCTGGTTCAGCATCACGTCGTTGAACTCCGTATGCATGTTCTCATTCTTGTTCATATTTTTAAAGATCAAAGCCCCAAAGGCTCTCTCGTAGGGTCTTGCTCAACCCTCCAGTATTGACGCCGTAAGTTGAGAGCTTTCCTTGCGAAAATAAACATTGCATTACAACACTATTTGATAAAGCAATCATGTTTTGTATAGAAACTACAAAGAAACAGTAATATTTGATATTTCAATACCACAGATCGTTTTCCACTTTGGGGTTGGTAATTAGCACAGTAGACGCCAATGAAAATCCATCTTTATCCTTAATGAGTTTTCTTCCGGCTAGTCCTATTCCGTAAACTCTAAACTCCCTTCCTTCTTCATCCTTCACCAATTTACAAGTACATACCGAATAAGCGGAAAGGAGACGTAGTAATCGATCAATCATCATTGGAGCATCAGGATTTCTTGCAGCGGCTTTGGACGCTAAATCCAAGGGTGACAGATAAGTTCCCAAAGCTCCGGCTTTGGCGATAATCTCCAACAAACCCAGTTTTATGGCAGTTTTTATAGCATAAGGGATGTAGCGTACAACGCTTAGTTGCATGGCTAGCAACATACCTTCTTCATCTTCGTCTCGGGAAATTTGTGTAGAATTCATAGTTACAATGTTCTTTAAAGAGGATTCTGTTGTAAAATAAAGGAATAAAGAAATCTTAATGTTTGTGTAAATCACATCGTACCTGGCTGGGTTTAAATACTTGTATACTCTAGAAACGTGCAATTATCAAATACGCACGTGGAATATTAAAATATTTTGCTGCTTAACTGTCCACCGCGTGTGAAAATCATTGTTTATACCGTTTTCTTAAACAGCTTGAACCTCTGATTGTTGACTATTCCAACAAATAATCCCCTATATATTAAAGGAGAAACATTAAAAATGTATAACCTGTAATTTGTACTAATTAAAAATGTACCATGCTGAATTATTACACAATTGAAATACTAATTTTACTTACGTGATGGCTTGAGAATCAATTGAAAATTTTGTTAATCCCAAATTAAATTAGTAGGGAATGTTATATGATATAGTATGTCTATTATTAACTATTCATTTATCAAATTGAAATTTATTATATATTCTTTCCTTAAATAAAACCTACAGAATTACCTAATGTGATTAAGATATATATGGCAATTAATGATTTTAAATAATAAAAATTTGCTAACAATTTGTATACTTTCTATCATTTATGTTTAATTTTGTATTATTAAAATAAATTACACAATTACATTAATCATATAATAAAAATTAGATTTTTTGTATGTTGTATTTTAAATTTTTCAAAACGAGTATAAATTACTAAAACTGTTAAAAGTCTCACATAAACTTTTGTGATCAAGGTTTAATTTTTTTTCTATAATAAGATACAATGATTATAAAGTCATATGAATAAATAATTTTATTTCAATAGAAGTTTATGTTAATATATAGATATTTCATATCGTTTAAATTAAATTATACATATGAAAATACATACTTATATTTTGATATTTGCATTGAGGATATATTGAAAAGTTAATATTTTAATTTTGAAATCTTCATTGTTCTTTTTTAAATGATTATAAATTAATAAAACCACTAAACATTCCCCATTAAAAAAATTTGTTGGTGTAATATTTTGTTACACAAATATGTAAATAATCATAAAATCATATGAGTAAAAACTTCATTTCATAAATATTCATAGTAAAAGTATACTATTTATATGTGTTAATATTATTTAAATTTAATTATATATCATATACGATAGATAAGATTGATTGTTTTGATTTATTTACCCTAAAATGAATGCGAATAAACAAGATCAGCCATTTGATTTATATGCACACCCTAATTTATTACATAATAATAACTTATTTTTTAGTTATTTAATATATAATTATTATTTTATTATTTCATAATATGCAGAAAAAATAAAATAAATAATAAATATTTATTACTGCATAAGGTGCGGATCTTAGTTTAAGTATGTATCTCTTTAATAATTTTAAATTTTAAACATTTTCTAAATCTCAGGCCAAAAAAAAAGAACGAAATGAGAATAAATATGAAAATCAATATTTATATCTAGCAATAACCAAAATGAAAAAAAAAACGACAAAAAAGAAAAATATTGAAGATATATAAGATTGGCACGTGAACGTAAACTTCTTATAACCATAAATAACTTTTAAATTTTAGTCAATTGCAAAACTAAACTAAAATGAAACAATTTTTTTATTTGTATTACTTCAACATATCCAACAAAATCAGCCAATGAGAAATATATAAAGAAAGATCCACGATCCCAATTACAATTTATTTCTCCATAATTTATAAATGATTATATAAACACTGTAAAAATTATATTTTTATATATTAATATATAACAAATCGATCAATATATCATTTTTATATATCTCAAACTATTTTTTTTTTTAACTTTTAAACCTCACTCCGCGCGAGGGGCGAGTCTTATCCTAGTAATATAATTATAACATCAGTGACTATATCAAACAAATATTTGAAGTGTGCGATTATGATTGATTTCTAACTCAAAAATCATTAAAAATAATTAATTAGTAAAAAGTTTTTTATACATATATTACCTCTCTCTCTCTCTCTCACACACACACATATATATATATATACAACAATTCATATGAGATTTTAATATATTTTTAGGCGAGTTGTTCCTTCTCTCTCAAAAACCATGATTTTTACCATTTTTTGACCATGATATAAGTTTTAGAGTCATTTACACTGCAGGGCAGTTTATGAGTTTTATTTACACTCTAAGACAGTTATCACTACTAAGGTAGTTTATGTGTGAAAAGTCTTAACTTGCCCTCAAAAAAGGTAATCGGTGCTTTGACTCTTAGTTAGGGTAGTTTTCGTTTGGTTAGCTTTTTGAAATTTAAAAATGAGTGATGGACTCAAAGGAAAATTAAACCCAATTTAATTAATTGGACGTGCAGAAATATTTATTCACTTTTGGTAACTTTTACCGAGGTGAGAAATAGAAACCCAAAAGCCGACGAACGAGATAAGAGCAACGACGACGAATTCTAGAAATAAAAATTTTGGTTGAGATTTTTCGAGGAGGATGTTGAAGAAACGGAGCCGGTGTGAAAAGGAAAAAGCCGATGGTGAGTTTTTTGTCGGATTTTTGATGTTTGGATCTTGAAGGAGCATGGACCGAAAGTAAAAAAAAAAATCTCTTTTGCAGAAACGACGAATGTGGAGGATGTCAAAGAAGGGCTCATGGAGGTGTTGTTTGCTACTGACCGGTTTCCAAGCGAGAGGGTGAATATGTATTCCACCGTAGATTATCTCTTGTCAGTGAGAGACGCACTCAACGACTCGGCGGAGATGGCGAAGCTGAGGGGTTCTTTCTTTGGAAGCCTCTTTAAAATGCATGATCGGAGACTGTTGATGGGGAGAGTTGTTCATGGTATGATGACGAGGTAAGTTGTGATATAGAAGAAGTACGAGATCTGGCCGATTTTTGGGAGGAAACCAATACGGTTTTCGTCAGTGGAGTTTGGGGAATTGACTGGATTGCCGTGTGGGTAGTTTGAAGATGGTTATAACATCAATTTTCAACTCCCCCAAAATGAGTAAAATTATGAGTAATGGAAGTGGCTTATCGAAAGTAATAGGGATGCCACAATTGAAGATCTTGTTGCGTTGGTGGAGGCTAAAACAAAGATGTTGTGATGGAGGAAATTGAAGCTCTGTCTGATAATAATTTTTGATGGTGTTCCGGTGGCGACAACACAGAAATCAAGAGCAACTTTGAAATATGTGAAGCTTGTGGAGAATTTGAAGAAGTTCTTCGTGTTTCCATAGGAAAATGTATTTGTGTATTTGTGTACACATAGTTTAAGCTAATGGGTGTACGCGTCGTAGAGTGTACTTGTGTACCTGTAAAATGGATGGTACACACTTACTTTAAATTCCGTGTACGCGCATGTAAATAAGTTTGTATATATTACTAAAACTAATGGGATTTTTTTTGTCATTATGTAGCTTCTTGTCCATCTAATGATGGAGATTAGTGGGAGTCATGAAGAGAGTTGGGGTGTTTGGGATGAATGGTAGCCATGAATCTAGTACTTTCCTAATATGGTTCTTATTAGTTGGAGCCATGAATCTAGTACTTGTAATATAGTTCTTATTGATAATCATGGTGGACTTGAGTTTTCACTGAAAAATTGTGCCTAATGTTTTGTTTACGTTTTTCCATAGTTTCAATAATGAAGTGTACGATTATTATCAATTTGAATGCTAATAATAAAGAATATACATGTGAAATGAGTTTTGTGTTATTCAACATACAAGATTAATTTGAATTTACAAATGCATCAGTGTTCTGTTTAAAAAACGTAAAGGTGAACCAAAGTTTATGTGAATAATTACAAATGTACACATATACACTATGAGGCAAAATGTACACATGTACATTATGAGGCAAATGTATATATGAACATCCTACTAAACGTTTTTGTAGAAAATTTACAAAAAGTCTTGTTTAAATGGTTAAGAAACCGTTAACTACAACCGGTCCAAGCATTCACTAATGCCATGAGCCCTGTAAATATAACAATAATTTTGAAACGAGAAATTTCAAGTTATTAACTGAAATTAAAAGTTATAAAAAAATAAGCTAAATGACATTTTGTTGGAACACCACAAAAACAGAAAATTAATCATGGAACTTCACTTGTAACTGTTTTTGGATCGAACAACAATATGCACTGAAAAAGGTAACACATTAAAATTTTGTGTACACATGTATAATGAGTTTGATGTAGACATTGATCATTAACACTTGGCAGACTGCCTACATGGGCGGGTCTGTAGACTTGGATAAAAAGATTGGTTTAGCGATCTATGAAAAAAATTATGAGTTTATGTCATTTCTAACAAATATTCGTAACCAGATGAATTCTCCATCAATAGGACGTAGGGGTATAGGAATCTTCTCTTCTACAGGTTCTTGTGGAGTTAGCTAAATGAAAATAACAAAGGGAACAATGTCAATTTTTGTTCAAACGCACGTTAATAACTAATTGAAACTAACAAAGGGAACAATGTCGATAATTTTAATAATTTAAATAATGAATTGTACAAAATATATAAAACATGTAAAAATAACACAAACATACTGCTAAGGCTTTACATAATGTACAAAAGAAAAGAAACTATAATTTTAAAAGCCATTTTCTGTGTACACTATACCATGTACAAAAAAAATTATTATCCACATGTAAAATGATTTATATGTACACTAACTAACTTGTACAATAATAGACGAATATCAGACGATTTCACTATTCTTATGTACATAAATATTTAACATGTAGGTCTTTCAGTGTAGAGCAATACCAAATTGACGGTCCACTTTATTTGCATAGATAGCTAAGCTAATTTGCGGTCCTCTTTCTTTGCATTGATAGCTAAGCCAATTTAACAATCTTCTTTTTTTGGTAATAGTTTTTCAACAGTAGGTTCTCTATCAGTATCGTCTAAGTTGAGATTCGATAAAAGATGTCATCAAAGAGCGTTGGTAAGTCAAATTACTCATCACTAATCTCAGAGAGTGGCCTTGTCTCACGGGCTGAGGGGTGTTGGGGGCGGATTGGTGAGAAAAAACCAACGGTGCTTCCAGTGTATGCGTGTACGCTTCTTCTCTCAATGTACTTGTGGACTTTAACCAGATGTGTACATGATTAGACTCCCGCTGGTGTACACCGAGAAAGTCTAGGTATTTCTTTGAATCTGTAGATTCTTCATCAGACGTAAGAACAATATGGTCGAAGGCATCAGATGTGGTGCAGTGGTAGATGTTGGGTACTGTTTTAAAAACCTTAATTCCCACCATAATTACATGTGCATCAAACCCACCAAACATGTTTTCTAACAAAGTCTCCCAAAATTCTTTGTTGTACCCACAAATAGGTACACAATCAATGTCGGGAGATAGTGTATTTTCTGAAGCAGTCTCTTCTTCCTCATCAATTAGCTAAGTGTCATGAATGTTATCAGGATCCTCCTTGAACATTTTTATAGCATCGACCAATCAAAAGGAATGAGTTTCCTTATGGATAAAGACACGGTGTATTGTTGAAGATCTGGCAGAAGGAGGAAATGTCGCAACAGATTGTAGAAGCTTGTTCTCATTTGGAAGATAGATGGGGGCGGTTGGAGTTCGTCTTCATCAAAAAGGAGAAAATTAGGAAATTTTGAGGAGGCGGTTGAAGGGGGGCGGAAAAGATGGAGGTTAGACTTCATCCTTCGTGATGTTGTTTTGTAATTCAAGCAAGCTCATGTCGGGACTGGTACAATCCTTGACATCTTCTTCTTATCAATCACAAAATTTCAGAGGGAATCGGCGGAGGTCCACTCTCCAAAATCCCTAGGAATAACCATGCAGTGACCCACCGTGGGGACCAGCAAGTAAAGACATAAAAATATTAGATTATAGGATAAACATATTTTGTTAAGTAGGGTTTGGAAAAAAAAACAGGGTATTGACATAAGTAATCTGATGGAGATGGAGCTGAAGATGATTAAGGTTTTGATTTGCAGAAAATTGAAACAAGAAAAAAAGTCAATGTCGAAGATGAAGATAGTTTTTTTCAAGACAAGTGAATATGGGCCGTTAAAATAAAAAGTAAAAAACAAATTCAAAGGTTAGGAGGAAAAATAGATATAAGTCTTGTCAATGATGTCAGGTTGAATATGAGTCATCGATTAGAAATATGGATGAGTGGTGTAGGTGAATTCCCATTATAATAATAGTTTAGTTAGTCAAATCTTTAGTTGCAAAATAACTAGATTATTTAGGAAAAATAGGAAGTTGTTAGAAAAAAGTGTCATAGTAGAAGAAACTACCTTAATATTAAAAACTTAAAACTGCCTCTGAATGTAATTGTTTTACTGGAGTCTATATTAAATGTTTGGAGTCTTTTTTTGTGTTGGTTTTTGTTGTACATGATCTAGATACGTTTTGGGATACTTTACAGATTATGGAGCTATTTGAGATGAAGAGCTGCAAAAATGCATTAGAAGTTTATCTATGGATAAAAGACTTTCCACAGTGCGATTGACCTCATATTTTGCCACAAGATAGATCTTTGAGTTAAGTTTCCAATGCCACCGTCTTGATGCCGATTAGACGTTTGGATCAAACATTATCTTATTTTACTGAAGATTGGTATGTCTGATGCATGAGATGAAGTTGTCGAGCAGCAACTAGTGTCAAAATACATTCAAACGGTGTCGATTGACACTCCTCCTAATTCAGGCCCAACAGATTTTAATAAATTTTCAAGAATTACAGTTTTATCCCATAAGTTTTCCTTATTAACAAAAGAGCCCAGAACGTATTTTACACTTTATATTATGTTTTCTAAGCCATTATTGACGGCTTTACTTTCTTTTAAGCTTTCTTATAGGTTTGGTTAGATAAATTATAAATCCTTCATATTTGATCTAGAACTCCTTTGTTTTCTAAATATGATTTCTATATTCAGTCTATAATTTGTGTTTTTGCTTTCAAGTCTATGTAGTTCTCTTGTTTGATTTAGGGATTTCATGAGCTTAATGTCAAATTGTTAATCTAGGATCTATAGGGTTATTCATCATATTCTACATCAGGATTGGTTATCATACTAGTTTCTAGAGTAAACCTAGAATTATAGGATCAACATGAGATACGAGAGTGTAATCGATATCTAAATTTAATCATGTTGAACTAGATTTCCATTCCAGCGAGAGTTGGTCTAGGATTTTAGTTGAAAAATATCAGATATGGTTTATTTCTTGTTTGATTTATCAAGTTTTCAACGAGAGTTGGTTTTCGATTAGAATCAGGAATGTAATAGTCTATCACAGAAGATGGCTGAAAATTTTAATAAGATGATTGATTCTGTATATGCTCTTTTGAATGGGATTTTGAAGCTAGATACTCAGATACAACAGATTGATGAAGCTGTGAAAATGTACAAAGAAATAATTCTCTCTGGGAAGGCTGACTGGATCCAGAAGCACTTTGTCAATGCTGTAATTTTTGAGGATGATCAATGGCTTGGGTTTGGGAATAGTGGTGATTTGAGAGAAGGTGATTTTATTTCAGATAGCTCAATGTTAATCAGCACAAACTGCTGTCGATAAACATTCTCTGGAAGCTCCAAAGAATCAGTAAGATCAAACTCGACACAAAAGATCGATGTCGATTAACATCCTCCCAGTATCGGTCGACACCCATTAGGTAAGGTCCTAGAGACTTCACCAAAGACCAGCATTCATCGACACTATTCTGGTGCCGTTTGACACCCTACACCGCCATAAGCTGAATTCTCTACAACCCCGAAATTGGTTGAGGAGAGGGTTCACAAGATAAAGGTCTTGTATCTTAAAGTACCAAAGCATACAAAAGGGCCTATTTATGCACTATAAATGGATGGTTTCCATAAGAGAGTGAAAAGGGTACCAAAAGGTGTCTCTTTTGAAGATGTTTGTAACAAATTTTGCTCGACTCAATTCTTCAGGAACTCTAGAGAGACTGAGAAAGAGGTTAAGCAACTGTTTGATGAAGTTAGAAATGCACCTCCTAAGGTCAAGAAACTGACAAGTCTCAGTGACCGTGAGAAGTTTGTGGTTCCCTGCACTATTTCAGGAGTTGATTTTTCTAATGCCCTTTGCGATACTGGACCTTTAGTTAGCATCATGTCTAAGCACATTGCTCAGAGATTATGTCTTGTTACAGAACCTTTTAGGATCTCTCTGACCTTCGCATACTATTCCACAAAATTTCCACAAGGTTTTGTCAAATATCTAGGAGTTAGAATTGGGAACTGCATTGTACCTAAGAACTTTCAAGTGTTGGAGTTGGGAAATTCACACGTGCTTATCATTCTGGGAAGAGTTTTCATGGCTACAGCATGTGCAGTTGTTGTGATAGTTGAAGCAAGGTATTTTTCACACACATTGATAAGAATGTCTACTATGAAGTTGTACTAGAAAACAAAAGTAAATATCTAACTTGTTGGATTAGTGTCTCTGATATTATTTCAGCTGATTTAGTGCTCCTCAGGAAAACTCAAGTGATTTGATGTGTCACTCGACTTAATCAATACTACAAAACATCTGAAATGGTCATGGAGACCAGAGAACATGGACAACTTTCTTTTGAAAGGAAAAGGAGAATCTACATATAGACAACTCTTTGATTAGAAAGTAGTAAGCAATGACCAAAGTGATTATCTATGGTACATGACTACCATTAAGTTTAAAAAACGAGATCCATTTTTGGGTAATAGCATGTCTCTTCGCGTCAACAGTACTGCTCATGTCCTTCACGCTTTCGTCAATGGAAAACATATTGGTAAGTAACTCCTATATATGTTTTTCAAATCTCAACAACACTAACTTACCAAAAATCAATGATTTATATTTTTAGGTAACCAACACGCTGAGAATGGAAATTTTCATTATGTATTTGAGAAAGATGTGAAGTTTAAGTCTGGTCGTAATGTCATTTCTCTCCTTAGCATAACTGTGGGACTTGCGGTAAGTTCTTAAATATTATTTTATCTTGTATTTTTTTATAAAGTTAAAACTTTTATTAATATCTAACTGAAAAATAAAAAATTTGTCAATTTTCTTTATAGAACTATGGTGCTTTCTTTGAAAGTAAGCCGGCTGGAATCACTGGACCAATTTCTATTATTGGAAGAAATGGTGATGAAACAATAGTTAAGGACTTATCTGCTCATAAATGGAGCTATAAAACCGGTTTAAATGGGTTTGAGCACCAACTCTTTAGAACAGAATCAATGTCTAAATGGTCTGTTGAAAGTGTACCATTTAACCGAACAATGACTTGGTATAAGGTAAAGAGATATTATTGTCCATAAGATAACTAACCAAACACTTATTGGTTTAATATCAAATCACATCATTCCATTTTGTCTTTTAGGCTACGTTCAAGGCTCCTTTGGGAAATAATCCAGTTGTTGTCGATCTTTTGGGACTTGGAAAAGGTACAGCTTGGGTCAATGGAAAAAATATTGGACGTTATTGGCCGGCATTCATTTCAAGCGAAAATGGTTGTTCTCCGAAATGTAATTATAGAGGGGCTTATCATGCTGGAAAGTGTCTGACCAATTGTGGAGAACCTACACAAAGATGGTGCATTTTCCACATCTTATTAGTTTCCAAAATCAAATATTTTAATGTTAAAACTGAGAAATCTTTACTGGGATTTGTTGCTTTGTTCTTTTCTTGAACAGGTACCATGTTCCTCGTTCTTTCTTGAACGCAGAAGGAGATAACACACTAGTTTTGTTTGAGGAGATGGGAGGAAACCCAACGCTTGTCAGTTTCCAAACTACTAGAGTGGGAAGTGTATGTGCTAATGTCTATGAGAAAAACATTATTGAGCTCTCATGTGATAGGAAACCCATTTCTGCCATCAAATTTGCCTCCTTTGGTAACCCAGATGGCAATTGTGGAACTTTCGAAAGAGGAACCTGTGAATCAAGTAACAACACTGTTGATATTCTCACACAAGAATGTGTGGGAAAAGAGAAGTGTTCCATTGATGTCTCTACAGAAAAGTTTGGAGCACCGGATTGCAATGGTGCTGCTAGAAGGCTTGCTGTGGAAGCTATATGTTAAGCGTTTCTCTAGTTTTATGGTGTTTTTCTTTATCATATTTCCAAATTATGCTATGTTTTCATTATCAAAGATTTAGGTTAACTTAATCTTTACTTGTGGTGGTTTTATTCGATAAAATAACACGTTCTTATATACATTCTACACAATCATCTTCTTTGCCAAAAATCATCGTGGTCATTTCTTCTCCACCCTCCCCACTTTCTCCAAAAAATTGAATAATTGTTTTCTTTAATATTTATTATTTTTCTCTCTTTTAATATATAATACTGACTAAACCGCGCTAGCTCATTTGGTAAATAACTAATTTTCGTGTACTACAATATGCGAGTTTAAATTTTAGTGTGACATTTTTATTTATTTATTTATTATATTAAATAAAATCTTTAACCCTTCTTCTTCCCCATTCTCTTTGACAAACACAAATGGGATCTTGTCGCCACACTCAGCTTGTTTTTCCGTTGAAGGTGACTCTTGCAATACAATGATCTTTGGAAGAGATTGAAGCACTTTCTTCTTCAGTCCTTTGTTTGCCGCTGCTACCTATGGTGTAAGAGATTGGCTGGAACCGCGTTGTGATCCGGATGATTAACTTGTTACCAACAGCGAGACGAAGGGACCAGACGCATGTTTGAGGATGACGATAAGTTTGGTTTGGTTGAGTTTGTAAAGAGGTTTCAAGGATCTCGATCGAGGTGGGCAAACAAAATTGACAAGGATTGGTTCATGTTAGTTTACTTCAAATTCTGTTCCCATCATGTTGTTGCTCTTTATAAACGAGCGATTAAAATCTATGAGTTCCATCTCAATTGCTTCTTCTTCATAAGATGATCAAATAATCCTATAGATTTCATCAGAAAATTGCTCACGTTTGGTAGGAGATGCTAAATATTACATTACAGATTCTAGGTATGGAGGACAGTATAATAGAATATGTTTTTTTCTTGGCATGTTTCTCCGACAAAGGTGATTTCAGTGAGAATGCAGATCAAGGCGCAGAGAAACTCGGCGAAGACTATGAAACCAAATCAAATAAGTGTTTATGATTTGGTTAGAGAAACCAGTTAAGAAAATTGAGACAATGAAATTAGCCTTCGTTGTTTGTGAGTTTTGTAAAATAATTTATTTGAAACCAAATCAAATAAGTGTTTATGATTTGGTTAGGGATACAATATTTTTTATATATTAGGACAGCTATAAAGTATAATTAATTTTTTTTACTGTAGTTTAAAACTAATTTATATGTATATTGAACAATCCACATAATATTTAAAAGGTTAGTTTCATATTTTGTAAGAATATCTCCAATAAATATCTACATTTTAAAGGAGACTGGTTTCAGATATATTTCACGTCCCAATACTTGTCGTAGTAAATGTTTCATGGATTCTTATTCTTGTTATAGTAACATCTCTTACGACTCATCTTCTGAATCTTTCTTCTTGCTCTTGCATGGAAACAAAGGTTATAGATCAGATTTTGTATTTCGAGATTATATATGTTTTAGCTTTTCCCATAGAACTTGGAGCTTTTTCCATAGAACTTGGAGCTTTCCTTGTTATAGAATCAAATATATACATCTTCTATTGGAAAAAAATGGAGACGTTTACATCATTGAAGTATGCTAAGATGCTTTAAAATGTGGTTGTAACAAAGAAAACTATAGTGATTAGTTACTTAGCCAAAGAAATCTAGAGACATTAGTTGGCAAACCACTATTCTCCAGAAGCTAAATTAAAAGGACAAACGCACATGCTTTCTCGGCCAAGATTATGATAGATTGGATTTCTCCATTAGCGCAGAACTGGTCATGTATGTCCTGCTCGACAATCGTTCCAGAGTTAAGTCCACTGATGTAAAGCGTTTTGATGCTTTCATCCTCTGGTGGTTCCAAAGTGCTCATCTCACCAGCTTTTCGAAGCAACTTCATCGCAACTGGATCGTTTTCACTGTCAATGAGTAAACAAAGATGAGAAACAATTCAAACAAACCTTTGAAAATGCAACACAGAAGAAAATAGTTTTATCCATGATAACGATATTTTATGTTTTGGTGTGACAACTCTCCTGTCTTGGCCATCTCATGCCGGGAAGCACATCCTGCACCTCTTGTACACTTACCGATTGTGTTGAAACTGCAAACATTTGGCTGTTTTTTTTTCATAGTCTGGTTCTGTTCTTTGGAGATTCAGAAGAGTATCATTTGCTCGCATCTTACGAAAGGAAGACTCATAATCCAGTCCAGCTCTAGTCTACAATATATAAAAGAACAAAACAGTCAGAAACACCAATGAGGAGACTAGACTTACTTAGTCATCAATCTTTCACATAACCATGAAGAATGTAAGCATACCATCCGTCCATGTTCTTCAGCAAAATACTCTCTATTGACATGGCTTCTTGGGATAGAGTCATTAGTAGTAATGTTTAGTGCCATGTCTCTGACCTGAAATGGAAGACCATACTCAAGATCAAGAAGCGGACTTGGCATACGTTCTTTAGCTTGGAGCAAGTCTGACAGATTTCAGTGTTCTTGTATTTAGCAGCCCGGCCAGGTCGCCACCTAAACACCTTGAAAGGCCGAGTACACACCTTACATTCTTTATCAAAATTCGCTAGTGCCTACATACCAAAACATATATAACACTTTATTATGAGAAGTTATAACCCTAAACCTAGAGTACTAGTCAAGTTACTTATAACCAACTTCAAATATACATAAAACATCAACGAGAAATAGACTGAATAAGAGTTAATGGCCCTTGAAAATATGATTCAAGAGCCATACTGAAACTAAAAAAAAGCAACATGAAAATCAAAGATTGTGTTAAGGGATGCATGGAAGAGAGGAGAATCACCGTGCGCAAGTAAGGATTGTCACCGCGGCAAGACTGGCCGAGGATTGGGATATCGGATCGTTCATATCCATTAGCTTCGTGAACTATTAGTATTCTCTGTGCCATATCGTATTCTCTTCTTCCTCTACCTTCTCGCACACGAATGCCACGCTACTTTTGATTTATACTAGGGCAAAAGTCGGGTTGGACCTTTTTTAAGGCTATTTCCGCATCATTGATATATTTAACAAAAAAACCTCGAAAGTTTCAAACAATATGAGAAATTAACCTTTTTCTTTTGATTGTACAAATCAGACCTCGTAACGGTTGCAATGATTTGTAACAACCGACCGGTATCTGTTGACACTACTTTATACGAGCATCGTTCGCCACATCACTGTGTCGATCAACACTCAATTCAAATAACATGTATAACCCGATTTTCCTTTTAAAATTTTTACAACTTTAATTTTTTTCTGTCGCCAATCTCATACTATATACATTAGGGACAGTGTTGTTTAAGTCTGGTGAGCTAGTTACTGACATTGTGTTTTGTTTTAAGTGTTAGTTGATTTTTTTTATAGAGTCAAAGGCAGCGTGCTTGGGGATGATGAACTTTTTTTGGAACCAACTGCCTAACAACTCTCTTGCACCATTCCTTCATTTACTGATTGCAAAGTGTACTGAATGGAAACACCAAAGTTGAACCGACCTGCCATTAATATCCATGCTTGGTAAGAATGTATGAAGGAATCAAAGTTGACTTACAACCTTAATCTACATCAATTGCTTGTTTTGGGACTTGGAATACATTGGATCAAATTTCTCATGCAGGTATGGAAGGTAAAGTATGTGTATTTGTGGTTCCGCTCTCTCCTGTCTTCGACATCTAGAAAGAGAAAGAAGAAAAAAAGATTTATATGATTTCCGGAGTAGTAAAAGGGTAGGAAATTTTCCTATGGCTCTATCATTTTACTACAGTAGGATGATCCCAACAAGTTGGAAGCGATGGGTAGGAAAAAAAATTTCTACGATCACATTATTCGTCTACACTTTGCAGAGCTTGAAAAAGAAAATAAAATTGAAAAGAAGAGAAATATATTGAGAGAATACAGAATGGAGAGAGAAAAGGGATCTTAAAATGTCTATTGGTCGATACTCCCAAAATAAAGCCTACACATTTATCTTAAAATGAAGTCCATAGAGGGATATTTCAAATGGTGTCTAGTAAGTCGTGGACTTGATGGTCAGGTTTCTAAGTTAATACTAAATACATGGAAGTACATCTAAAGTTGGTACTGATTTGATGTGGCTTGCAACATTGTAGAGATTATGATAGTAGTTCTAAAGAGCTGGTTAGTCCCTGCGTTTTCAAACCTCTTCCACATGTTCATTCAATGTTTTGCTTGAGGGTAAGAAAAATATAAGTTTGGTGGAGTTGATATACCATGGTGTTTACCACTTTTTTACCATGGTATAAGTCTTATTTAGAGTCTATATTATATTTTGGAGTCGTTTTGTTGTTGTTTTGTGTTATATTGGATCTAAGTACGTTTTGGGATACTTTAAAGATTTTGGAGTTATTTGAGATGCAGAACTGCATAGATGCATGAGAAATTTAGCAATGCATGGGATACTAGTACACACTAAACCGTGTTAGCTCGATTGGTAAAAAACTAATTTTGTGTGTTTGCATTAAATAAAATCTTTAACCCTTCTTGTTCCTCATTCTCTCTAACATACACAAACCGGATCTTGTTTCCGCACTCGGCGAGTTTTTTTGACAGGTGATTTTGGCGAGACATTGAGATTTAGAAGAGACTGCAGCACTTTCTACTTCAGTCCTTTGTTTGCCGCTGTTACCTACGGTGGAGGAGATTAACTGGAACCGCCTTGTGATCAGAAGGTAAGGGAAATGATGAGGAGTGAGGAGTTACAGGTGATGTTGAACGAGAGAGGAGACAATGAGCAATTCTCAAAAAATCAGCGGGCAATGCTGAATGAGAGAGGACGGAATGTGAGATGCTGGATGAGGAGAGAGAGGGAGATGATGGGATGACAGAGGAGTGAGGAGAGTGAGGGTTATGCTGGGAGGAGAGAGTGGAGAGAGAGAGGGCGATTAAGGGAGGAGAGAGAGGGCGATGCTGGGAGGAGAGATGAGAGAGAGTGGACAATGCTCGATCACTCTTGGGTCTGTCACGTCTCTTCATTATCCTTTGATAGTTTCATATGTTCTGGAAAAAGTACAGCTTGGGTTAATGGAAACAATATTAGACGTTATTGGTCGGCTTTCATTTCAAACGAAAATGTTTGTTCTGTGAAATGTAATTATAGAGGGGCTTATTATGCTGAAAAGTGTCTGTGACAAATACATATTTGAAACTTTATGAACAAGAAATAGGTGACACCACAAAATATGCATATAGACAAAATTCCAAGCTTGGTGATTCTACCATAAGCTAGTCAATTATATTAATCAACAATTAGGCATAACTGTCTCAAGCAAGCATATTCAAACCACCTTGATCCCAAATATTATTGTTGGTTAAAATATTTTATTTTCAGTCTTTAGCAATGTTATATAAAAAACATAGGTTGTCAAGATAATAATTATTTTTATCTCCTTTGTGAAAAATGGAAAGTAGTAGAAAAAAAATTTAGACTTATTGTTAAATATTTAGATGAAAAATTATAAATAAATATGATGCTTTAAAGATTTACATTATTTACAAAACAATTAGTTTTAATATTCAGACATGTTTCAAGGTATAATAAATTTAAAAAAAAAATCAACAACCAAGCTACATCAATTCAAACTTTTTGGCATAAAATCAATTATTATCCAAATTAAAATATCGGGATAAATGTTTTTTTATTGTTTACAAATTCACAAAAAATTGTTAAAAGATAAACAATTTTCTACTTAAATAAAATATTAGTTATTAGTTGCTTTATTTTTTATTTTTGGAATATCTATAATTATCCAAATTATATTAAGTAACGATTTTATGCCCCTATAAAAGCCTTGTTTCCTTTCTTATTTCTTCATTCAAAAACCATTCTTCTAAGTAAATATGGTTTCTCTAAGATTTCTTTTATGTTTTCTCTTAGTAAGTAGTGCATATGCCACAATCGTTTCTCATGATGGTCGAGCCATCACCATTGATGGCCATCGCCGAGTTCTCCTTTCTGGTTCGATCCATTACCCTAGAAGCACTCCTGAGGTATTTAATCTACATTACATCAAACATTATGTGTGGTCTTATTCTTCTGTTTTTCTACTAATTTTTTTTTGTTAATATGTTTAGATGTGGCCGGATCTTATAAAAAAAGGTAAAGAAGGAGGTCTTGATGCGATTGAAACTTATGTTTTCTGGAATGCGCATGAGCCTACTCGCCGTCAATATGATTTTTCTGGAAAATTAGATCTTATTCGGTTCCTGAAAACCATTCAAGATGAAGGATTGTATGGTGTTCTTCGCATAGGACCATATGCATGTGCCGAGTGGAATTATGGGTAATATATTTACTAAAATTGATTTAGCTAGTCTCTTTAATTGAAATATATATCAGTTTAATAAATGTTCATATTTAGTTAGCCTCTTGTATGATGATATTACGGTTTCCCATATAATGTGCTGGTCGATAAATGGTCCATTGGATTGATTTTATTAATCATTATATAAAAACTTATGTATCAAAATGTTAATAAATTGTCTCTTTAATTGCAGTATATATTTTTAATAAATTATCATATTGAGTTAGCCTCTTGTATGACTGATATTACAGTTTTTCTTGTAATATTTTTGACATTTCATTGTCTAATCATTTTAAACAGAGGATTCCCTATGTGGCTGCATAACATGCCGGGAATGGTGTTCAGAACTACAAACAAAGCATTTATGGTAATCTTACTCGGTGATCAATACTCTTTTTTAATCAAATATGTAGTGTTTTGTTTAATTAATTTTATATGGATTATTTATGTACAGGATGAGATGCAAAACTTCACAACTATGATAGTAGACATGGTGAAGAAAGAAAATTTATTTGCATCACAAGGAGGGCCAATTATTCTTGCTCAGGTTATCGATCTAATCTTGTAAATTAATTATGTGTTTCGTAATGTTATATACACTTCTTAACATTTTTTCTAATTAATCTTACAGATTGAAAATGAGTATGGAAATATAATGGGATCCTATGGAGAATCGGGTAAAGCATACATTAAGTGGTGTGCAAACATGGCCCAGTCTCTTGATGTTGGTGTTCCATGGATAATGTGTCAACAAAATGATGCTCCTCAGCCTATGGTAAATAGACCAACCTAGTTATAATAAATATTTATTTAATATATTCAAATTAACTATTTTAAATTGTTTACTTTTATAGTTGAATACATGTAATGGCTTTTATTGTGACAATTTTGTACCAAACAATCCCAACACTCCTAAGATGTGGACTGAGAATTGGACCGGATGGTTAGTTTTATTTTCAGTATGATTAATGTTTTTTTATTATTATTCTAAATATTTTATCATAAATCGATGTATTTTGTCTTCTATTTTATTAGGTTTAAGCAATGGGGTAGTAAAAATCCTCATAGAACAACCGAAGATGTTGCATTTTCTGTTGCAAGATACTTTCAAAGAGGGGGAACTTTTAATAATTATTATATGGTAAAATATAATAATGAAAATAAAAATTATTTAATCAATAAATTCACAGAAAATCGTCATTAACTAGAAAAACTAATTGAAATGTTTTTATTATTGTAGTACCATGGAGGCACCAACTTTGATAGAACCGCAGGTGGTCCATACATCACAACTTCATATGATTATGATGCTCCCCTTGACGAATATGGTAAATTTAAATTATATTTATATTTACAACTATTTTAGAAGTTTCTATTTTTTTTACTAACATGGAAAAATCTATCAGGTAATTTGAATCAACCAAAATACGGGCATTTGAAACAACTTCATGATGTTCTTCATTCTATGGAAAAAACTCTCACATACGGGAACATCTCCACCATTGACTTTGGAAACTCCGCATCGGTAATGTTCTTGTTATTTTTTTATCAGTATTTTACATGCAATTATTGAATTAGTTACTTATCATGAACATTGTATATAGGCGACAATTTATAAAACTGAAGAAGGATCAAGCTGTTTTTTTGGAAATGGAAATGAAACTTCAGATGCAACAATTAGTTTCCAAGGAGAATCTTATGTTGTCCCGGCTTGGTCTGTTACCATTTTACCGGATTGCAAAAACGAGGCTTATAACACCGCCAAGGTTTTTTCTTTCACATTTCTTTTGTGGATTTTAAATTTTCATATTAACAACCATTCTTCCTTCAAAGTTGTAACCAAAATTCATTGCTTTGTTGGTTTTATATTTTCAGATTACCACTCAGACTTCAATGATGGTTAAGAAACCAAATGAAGCTGAGGATAGCCGTTCAACTCTGAAATGGTCATGGAGACCAGAGAACATGGACAACTTCGTTTTGAAAGGAAAAGGAGAATCTACATATAGACAACTCTTTGATCAGAAAGTAGTAAGCAATGACAAAAGTGATTATCTATGGTACATGACTACCATTAAGTTTAAAAAACGAGATCCATTTTTGGGTAATAGCATGTCTCTTCGCGTCAACAGTACTGCTCATGTCCTTCACACTTTCGTCAATGGAAAACATATTGGTAAGTAACTCCTATATATGTTTTTCAAATCTCAACAACACTACCTTACCAAAAATCAATGATTTATATTTTTAGGTAACCAACACGCTGAGAATGGAAATTTTCATTATGTATTTGAGAAAGATGTGAAGTTTAAGTCTGGTCGTTAATTATATTTCTCTCCTTAGCATAACTGTGGGACTTGCGGTAAGTTCTTAAATATTATTTTATCTTGTATTTTTTTAAGTTAAAACTTTTTTTTTAATCTCTAACTGAAAAAATAAAATTTTGTCAATTTTTTTTGATAGAACTATGGTGCTTTCTTTGAAAGTAAGCCGGCTGGAATCACAGGACCAATTTCTATTATTGGAAGAAATGATGATGAAACAATAGTTAAGGACTTATCTGCTCATAAATGGAGCTATAAAACCGGTTTAAATGGGTTTGAGCACCAACTCTTTAGAACATAATCAATGTCTAAATGGTCAGTTGAAAGTGTACCCTTTAACCGAACCATGACTTGGTATAAGGTAAAGAGATATTATCGTCCATATGATAACTAACCAAACACTTATTGATTTAATATCAAATCACATCATTCCATTTTGTCTTTTAGGCTACGTTCAAGGCTCCTTTGGGAAATAATCCAGTTGTTGTCGATCTTTTGGGACTTGGAAAAGGTACAGCTTAGGTCAATGGAAACAATATTGGACGTTATTGGCCGGCATTCATTTCAAGCGAAAATGGTTGTTCTCCGAAATGTAATTATAGAGGGGCTTATCATGCTGAAAAGTGTCTGACCAATTGTGGAGAACCTACACAAAGATGGTGCATTTTCCACATCTTATTAGTTTCCAAAATCAAATATTTTAATGTTAAAACTGAGAAATCTTTACTGGGATTTGTTGCTTTGTTCTTTTCTTGAACAGGTACCATGTTCCTCGTTCTTTTTTGAACGCAGAAGGAGATAACACACTAGTTTTGTTTGAGGAGATGGGAGGAAACCCAACGCTTGTCCGTTTCCAAACTACTAGAGTGGGAAGTGTATGTGCTAATGTCTATGAGAAAAACATTATTGAGCTCTCATGCGATAGGAAACCCATTTCTGCCATCAAATTTGCCTCCTTTGGTAACCCAGATGGCAATTGTGGAACTTTCGAAAGAGGAACCTGTGAATCACGTAACAACACTGTTGATATTCTCACACAAGAATGTGTGGGAAAAGAGAAGTGTTCCATTGATGTCTCTACAGAAAAGTTTGGAGCACCGGATTGCAATGGTG
>MU107825.1:0-34501 GCA_012274485.2 Sinapis alba | reverse complement strand
TTGACGAGATCTCGGCCCAGAAAGCATCGAAGTCGGCCCATAAGGCCCACACCGACTTGAAAGGTGATTATAAAAGGAGAAGGTTGAATGAGGAGAAGAGACACACAAACTCTGGAGAATAAGCCTAGAAGCTAGGGTTTCCTTTGGATTACTTTGTTCTTGCTTATTTCTTCATACAAACTCTGGAGAATAAGCCTAGAAGCTAGGGTTTCCTTTGGATTACTTTGTTCTTGCTTATTTCTTCATACAAACTCTAAAAATCATTGAATAAAACAAAATCGTTCTCTAAAGATCATCTATCGACTAAAACTCACCATCGAAATCGATTCACCGAACTAGGTTACCGATTTCAGATTCAACAAGAACTTTATCTCCAGAATAAACTTCTAAAACCAGAAATGTGTCTGATCCATTGGTGACATTATCTGAGCATATAGAAACTCCAAAACAGAATGACTTTCCCACCAAACTAAGAATAGCTGATGGTAGTATTTCTGGATCTTCAATCTACAAAAAATTAAAACAATAAGTAATCAGTTTGTTTGGTAAGTGATTATAAAAGAATTATTTTTAAAATAATACCTCCTCATAAGAGCCATCCCATAGGTCATCAGCAGAAACTCCAATGATAGACTTAGCAACCGAGCCTAGCAACATTAGCTTACATGTTGATGTGTCATCTTTTACAATCAAATGTAGTTTGAATCTAATGAAAAAAATATAATAATTTGTGTCACAAATATAAGATAATAAAAATATTTTATGTTTTGGACCAAGAAAAAATATTAAAATTACTTACTTTGGTGAGACGTTAGTCACATTATTTTGACAAACATCACAATGAAACAATGGCTTATCAATTTTTGTCATCCTACCATAATCAACCTTAGGAAGCTTAGTGACACGTTTGTTGTGCCTATTGCATCCGAAGTAAAACCATGCCCAATCTGTATCTATTGCTTCAATTGTACATATGACTTTGCAAATCTCCACCTAAATTTTTTTTTAAAATACATCACATGTAATTTATGGTTACAAACGATTAAGTACACTTATTTAGTGAGTACCTGGTTGGCCTCATTGACCTCTGAAACAGGTTTGATCTCAGCATCATCCCAATTATATACAATTCTTTTAGACTTCTTCTTTCCATTCTGTTTGTGTACCAGAGCAAGAGATTGATGATCAACTGAAAACCTACGATCCATTAAGATAACAAATACATAGCGGTTAGGATTTCCATCAATATTACACGCATATATAAACTATTAAGAGAATATGCAACCTTTGAGTTAAATCTACAACTTCAGGGATCACTGGATTTAGATATAGGCGCGATGCATCAAAAGCATTGGTTATTTGTAGCTCTCCTACAACCACATCCGATTTAAATTAGGCCATAAAAATACATTAACAAACCAGTGTTTAAAGAAGCAAAATTCATACCTCTAAAGAAGCTGATTTTTCCAAACCTGATCAAACAAACAATTGTTTGATCTTTGGTGTTCTCAGTATAAGGTTCTAGTTGCTCAGCATAAGTTCCCCATAGACAACATGCAATATTGTTTCCTCTGATCATTAATAAATTATATGTAATAAGTGAAGAAAAGGAGGAGAATATAACTATAGAAAAAAATATAAAAACAGAGGTTTTGAATAACATACTCTATGACCACTAAGCGAAATTGAATTCTTTTTCTGTCTTCTCCTAACACCTGGACGGTTTGAACATCACCTAGTTCATGGACTCTCCCTATTATATCTGCCAGAAAATACCAAACATAGTTTATGTTCTGTTATATCGTAAAGAAATAAAAATCAGTACAAAACATATGAATACAATCATATGGGAAATTACCTATGAGGAAAGCTGTCTTTAGAGTTCCATTTCCAATTTCTTCATAATTGGCAAGAGTTAGGAAAATTCTATCATCACTAAAATCCGAACCTAATAGGATGGCGTCCTCTGCTATTGTCATCTTATAAGGATGGTTTGTAGTTCGATATTGACCACCAGCTGATTTCAGGCTTACGTTTTCAATAACTCCCCATTCCCCTTTCAGGAAATCACGTTGAACTCGGTACATGAGAGTTCATTTGCAAGTAGAATGAATCTTGTTACCCTAAACAAACAAACATTCATATTAGAATGCAGTAAATCAAAGAAGTATAATGATTGTAACAAAGCTATAAAGAAACGTTACCCATTCATCAGCCAAAATCATCTCGAAAGACTCCCCTCCAAAAGAAGTTTTTTGCTTCCATGAATGCAAACACTTCACTCGAATACGCCAGTTGTCTTTGTAAGGTCTTAGTTTGTTGAGAGGTGAAAAGGTCGTAAGTTTAGACATGTTTAAGTTTTGTGGGTTGCGTAGATATTCTATTCACGTAGAATGGAGGAGATATATATATACTTGGCATTGTTAAAGTATGGTTTAATAGGTTAAATCACAATATTTTGGTAGTTTTGATTGTTACACAAAATCAAAACAGAATATGCACATTCCTTTTTCATTATACAACAATAAAATCCGAATCTACTTTCTATAGATAAGGAATACGTGTTTTGCAAGTTTAAATAAAAGAATATGCTTTTCGAATTAAAGAATATGGATTTTCGAATTGAAGTAGATTGTGTTAGATTTTATGCAGCTAACGTTGTTTGCGTGTAATTAGGAATAATTATTTGAATAGTACTAAAGTTTTGGAAGGAAAATAGAATATTTAGTTTCAATATTGTACACACAAAAAATCTAATCAAATCGATAATATACTAACTAAAATAATTCAGAATGTTTTGAAATTATAAATTCGTAAACCACAAGTTCAATAAACCATACTTGATTAGATCAAAAATATCAAAATAATAAATTTAGGTTAAATATTAAAATCCGTAAACAAATCTTGTTTTGATATGAAGAAACATGAACTCATTTTAATTATGATCAATCGTTTGGTCCTAGGTTTGCATGATTATCGGTTTGAGTCGTTTGGTTATAGGTTTACATGAGTAATGAAGGCCTTTGGTTGCAAACGAACTCTCAGTTTACCTTATATTTTATAATCTACTATAATGGTTTACGACTGGTCCTAGGTAGGTTTACATGAGTATTGGTTTCACATAATATAAGGAATGTGATGATTTATTAAAGAAGCAGATTCTGTACCGGACGTATTATTTTATTAAGGAGTCCAACAAATTATTTGTTTAACATAATTGGTGGTGTTTGTGTTATTAAGGAGTCCAACGAATGTGATGATTTATTAAAGAAGCAGATTCTGTAAAACTACAGTGTTTTATATCAGTGGCATTGGTTGGTAATTTTTGTGGAAAACTAAGGGGTAAGTAAAAAATGTATTTCTGTTTTAATAGTTTAGATGAAAAAACTATTTTAAATTTTGATAGTGTTTTTTCGTTTCCAGAAGAGTAATTTCTTCAACATAGGAGAATCTCAAAAGAGAATTGGAAGTTATTGCTTCATGACGTGTGGTATTGGTCTTGTCAACACGTTTAGATATGAATTTCATGTCTTCATGATGATTTTCCAGAAGATATTTGTAGAGGACCATCTAAATTGCATATTTTGATTTCGATGAGTTCAGATTTAGAGCCAAAAATTTTGGTCAGCATATCCATGGAAGAAATAATAGAGCTTTCATAAAAAGTTAAGAGAAGTTGTCTTATTGAGGAAGTCTAAGTAACTATTATAAAATCAGTGCATATGTGTAGTCATTTATTAATCATAATAATATTGTTAGTTAGGTTAAGAAACATCAATTAATATAGGGGTTAACTAGGTGGTTCGCCCGCACATGCGGGCATAAATATTTTATAATTACTGATTAATACATGCATTACTAATTAACATTTGATTAATTTAGTTATAGTTTTTTGCTTTTAAATTTTAATTGTTTTATTAAGAAATATTTTTTCGGATAACAACATAATATATATAAATTATCTTTTAGATTCTGGATATATTTATTATTATTATTTTTAGTAATTTATCAAATAAACTTGAAATTTATTTTTATTTTTTGGCTAATTTATATATTTTATTCAATAGGGTATAAACAATATTTGATAATGATTTGTTTTGTATAATTAATTATATAATAAATAGTATAGATAAATTATTCATTAAGGGTAGTATCAATATTAGCCGTTCTAACTTTTAACGTGAGAGTTCGAATGCAAAAAATCACTTCGCAAATAATAGTATAGATATGAAATTTTATTGTTAGTTCTAATAGCAAACGTGAATTAATAAATATATCTAGAAAATAAAAGATTGATATAAGGTTTGTCAAACTACTTGTAAGGATGACACATAAGCATTATAGAGACTTAATGTGTTGATAACTCATCAAACTTAATAATATAGATTAATACTCCCTCCGTTCTGTTTTATAAGTCGTTTTAGAAGATTTCACCAAGATTAAGACAGTTAACATATTGTCTGTTTTGTCCTTCTTTATCTTAAAGTAACGTGTGCATTACTACTCCCAATTATTCATTAATTAGTCAAATATTACTAATCCCAATTATTTTGGTCTCAGCCATTTAACACCATCACAATTTCACAGATATATATGCTCAATTAATATTTTAGTCAACTTTTTATGTTGATGAGAACATACGGGTAAATAAGATTTGTAAATTTTTTAACAAATTATGGAGCCAAAACAAAAATTTAACATAGAGCAAAAATAATAAGTTCAAAATTTAGATTGGAGCCAAACTTGAAACAAATTATGCTTATATATTGATCGAAAGACAGTCAAATGAATCACAAATACACTCATGAATTCTAACTTTGATCTAAATCTTCCATTCGTAGTCAATGAAAGTGAGTTTTTGTTTGATCTGAACCAAACTCCAACAGATGAAGAAGTCGATGTATTCCATAATGAAGATGATGAGGCAATGATTACTTATCAGATGGACTCCAACAGTTTTTTTCCTGAGGCAGATCCAGGTAT
This sequence comes from Sinapis alba, assembly GCA_012274485.2. NCBI lineage: Eukaryota > Viridiplantae > Streptophyta > Magnoliopsida > Brassicales > Brassicaceae > Sinapis > Sinapis alba. The sequence goes on along the minus strand of MU107825.1, from coordinate 29,518 downwards.
TTTTCTTCCGTACAATCATTTGTTCTCACATTTCTTTTGTTCTAATTACTGTACACTTGATGTCAAATTTTTTTTATTGTATACTTGTATTCGTTTTGTTTTTAACCGTTATATTTGCAATATTTCTATGCACATGTCTAATTTGTTTCATGCATGTTTATTTTGATAAGATCTTTATTTTTGATCAAATTATTTAAAATTTGTATACAATCACAAGATTGAAACAATTAGTCAACAAAAATGGCTGTTTTTGTTTGTTTCTTTATTTGTATATATGACTGTTTATAAATTATACCATGAATCAAATTTGACTTTTTCTGTTTACATATGTGTGTGTCGTATTTCATATGATTAATCTAATAATTTTTATTATTAATATTAATATGCAGAAATAGATGATCAAGTAGAACTTCAAAACCACAAAAGGAAGTTTACCTCAAATACAGAGAGATTGGATATTTATAATGCTCTACTGGAGAGAAGTCAAAATGGATTACTACATAAGAACACTACTCGAGAAGTTTCTGATTTATTTTTGGTGTCAATCCGCACAGTACAACGGATTTGGAAACAAGCAAAAGACACTCCAAATGGTGAAGAGCTTAATGTATCCCACAAAAAAACAGCACATTGTGGTCGTAAGAAAATCCCTCTTGATTTAAATCAAGTTGTGGATATTCCATTACACAAGAGAACACCACTTCGATCGCTTTCAATGGGTTTGGGTATGGCTCCTTCAACATTGCATAGACGTGTCAAAGAAGGTACGATTCGACGTCATACTAATGCAATTAAACCAAGTTTAAGCGATGAAAATCAGAAGCAGAGGTTGAAGTTTTGTTTGTCCATGTTAGAAAAGGACTCTTTGGTTCATGAACCAAAATTCATTGATATGTACAATATTGTACATATTGATGAAAAATGGTTTTACATGACAAAGAAAACAGAGAAATATTATTTACTTCCTGAAGAAGAGGTGCCACATCGTACATGTCAAAGTATAAATTTTATCGTAAAAGTTATGTTCTTAGCGGCGATGGCTCGACCAAGATTTGATGAGGAAGGAAATGAGACATTTTCTGGAAAAATAGGGGTGTTTCCTTTTGTGACCTTGGAACCAGCTAAAAGACGAAGCAAAAACAGAGATGCTGGAACGTTGGAGCTAAAAGCATCAAACTCTGTGAAGAGAGAAGATATAAAAGCATGTCTGATTGAAAAAGTCATCCCGATAATCCATGAAAAATGGCCAATTGAAGATCGGGGAAAGACTATTTTCATCCAACAAGACAATGCAAGGACGCATGTTGAGTGTGGTGATAAAGAATTTTAAGAAGCTGCGTGCAAAAACGGGTTTGATATACATTTGATGTGTCAACTACCAAATTCTCCAGATCTAAATATTTTAGATCTTGGATTTTTCAGTGCTATCCAATCACTACAACACCAGAGATGTCCGAAGACTGTAGAAGAGCTTGTTCAGGCCGTGGAAATATCATTTGGTGAATATCCTATAGAAAAGGTAAATTATATCTTTTTGACCCTTCAATCATGCATGAAAGAGATCATGAAAGTGGGAGGAACAAACAAATATAAAATTCCACATATGAAAAAAGCAACTCTTGATAGAGAAAATCGTCTTCCTCTTCAAATAAGTTGTGATCTTGCACTGGTCCAAAATGTAATAGACATGCTAGCATTATCTTCATAATTTTTTGTTGGAGATTTTTATTTATTCATATTTTTATGGATTATTATTTATTAGTGATTTTTATTTAAAATGGAATAAGAATTTATTTTGTATTTATTTTATTATTTGTATTTAACTAAATTATTTTCATGTGTTGATGTTACTCAAATATCACAACACTCTTAGATTAACTAACCAATCCGTACTTCTTTTTTGTCAATCACACATATAACACCAATATAATATGATGCTCATGTTAGGTTACTAGATTCGTTTGGTGAAATTGATACACTTATTCTTTTATTTTATTTTAATAAACAATGTATTTATTTGTTGTAGAAAATATCAAATTAAAACGATAAATTACGACTGACAATATCTACAAAAAATAGTTATCATAAGTAATTAAAGATGGAATAAATATTAAAATTTATATGATCCCTTCTGTTAGTACTAAAATTCCATAAATATTTCTTGCATGAGAGAAAAGAATAATAAAAAATATAAATCTGAAATTATAAATATAATTTTACATACTTATTATTATGAAATAACCTGCAATGATACAATAAGATCATATCTGAATTTAAAAAGAATGCGGAAAATAAATCTTCAACATTTCGAGTATGACTTCTTCGGTTGCTTTATCAGGATGAAGTTCTCCATCATAGAAAAACAATTTATTCAAATCAAAATCACGACTCACACGGTAACAAATCTTATAAACTGGTAGATCATCTTTATCTATGGTCTTTGTTTTTTCTTTAGTCTCTTCATTTTTCATTTTTAGTGAATTAAGTTTCGTGGAATGACAAGTGGATTATATAGTGGAGGATGCTAAGACTTTACAACTACTGTCTTTACATTATTAAATTTCCAATTGACTAAATATAGTCATATCTTGTAAAACAACGTGGATTGCTTTGTAACTTGTAGTAATTGACTAGAAAATCATTTTAAAATCAAAGGGTAGCAAAAGTCTAAAATGATGAAATATTACATAAAAGTTTGGAAACGACTATTATTTTGACACAATACAAAAACTCTAAAGCGACTTATAAAACAGAACGGAGGGAGTACAAAATAGAAGGTTACATTTTTTAAAAGATCGTCAAATCTAAAAATATAGTTTCTTCTCTCCTTGGGATTTTCATGACAAGTGTCATAATATCATTTGTTGAGAGATTTTTCTCTCTGCGTTTGGGTTTTCAGCAGGAAATTTATGGCCCGGTTTTATTGTTTGAGCCATTTTCTCTAACCTAATTGCAGAGTTTGCCCCGTTCAAGCTCTCCGTCTATTTATTTTATCAAAAGCCTCCATCGTTATGTTTCCACTCCTCATCTCTGCGTTTCAGAAACATATTCAATAATGTCATTCAATCAACGACGTCCACAACATGCTCTTCAATGCCTTTTAACTTCGTTTTCAAGCTATCTCTTGGAGTACATATACAAAAGCTGTGAGAGAGACGATGGACATCCATTTGTTCCTTTGATGCAAGCAGGAGCAACCCAAGTTTTCAATTTGCTGCTACCCCATGTAAATTTGTTTCACAGACAAAACAAAATAACAATAGTTGGCACAAAGCATAAACATCATACCAATGGAAGTATTCAGGTTTCACAATGACGACCAGTTGATGTTGTTGGCTAACAAGAACACTGAACTTTCAGGTATGTCTTGTTAAGGAAATATTATATACTCTGAGGCTCTCTTTGTAATTACTTAATACTTGTATTTAACCTACGTACAACTCTGTATAAATACTCTTTGTATACCTAATAATAATGTATTCAGCCTCTTCTCTATATGGTATCAGAGCCAGCTATACCTAACTAAGCCGCCTCTTCTTCTTTTCAAATTTTTCATCGAGCATCACCATGTCTGGTAGCTCCAACTCTCCGGCGTTAAACAGCGAAACCATTGCTGTATCTAATACCACCACCCTTCTCAACATTAACATGACAAATGTTACAAAACTTACCAGTTCTAACTTCCTCATGTGGAGTAGACAGGTTCATGCTCTCCTTGATGGGTATGATTTGGCTGGTTACATTGATGGATCAGTTGTTGTTCCCGCTACTACTATCACTGCTGCTGATGGATCTCTTGCGACAAACCCATCCTACAATCTGTGGAAACGTCAAGATCGTTTGATCTACAGCGCACTCCTAGGAGCAATCACTATGATCTTGCAGCCAATTCTCTCGACTGCAACAACGGCTGCTGAAGTCTGGAGCACACTCAAAGCGACATATGCGAAACCAAGCAGAGGTCACGTCCAACAGATCCGGCATCAACTTCGTTCCTGGAAGAAAGGTACAAAATCCATTGACGAGTACTATCAAGGACTCACCACTCGCTTTGATGAATTGGCCTTACTTGGCAAGCCTCTTGACTCCGAAGATCAAATCGAACACATTCTCGATGGCCTCCCGGAAGAATACAAGACAGTTGCTGATCAGATAGAAGGCCGTGATACTCCTCCTTCTCTGACTGAGATCCATGAAAAGCTCCTAAATCAGGAAGCCAAACTTCAACTCAACTCGACTGCTGCCTCTCCTGCTCCTATTACCGCCAATTTCACAAACTCCAGGGGATCTTCGAGCAACAACCGTCACAGCAACAATAGCTATCGTCGTGGAGGTTATCGTGGTGGTCACTCTCAACAACAACAGCAGTTCAACTCGTACTCTCAACAGTCACAGCCTCGTGGTAGTGGCTATCAAGGAAAGTGTCAGATATGTAGTGTCTTTGGACACAGTGCTCGTCGTTGCCCACAGCTGCAAGGTGGAAACTCGACTTATACGAATCACCAACAGATGATGCCCACCTCCTCCTCTTGGCAGCCACGGGCTAATGCAGCTCAAGCCTCCCTCTACAACCCGAATGCTTGGCTCCTTGACAGTGGTGCCACACATCATCTTACGTCTGATCTCAACAACCTGGCCCTTCATCAAGCGTACACTGGAGGTGAAGAAGTTGCCATAGCTGATGGTTCAGGTTTAAGTATCACACATACTGGTTCTGCTTCCATCTTAACGCCATCTAAAACTCTAAAACTGCAAGATATCCTGTGTGTGCCGAGAGTAAACAAGAACTTGATCTCAGTTTATAGATTATGCAATGCTAATCAAGTCTCTGTGGAATTCTTCCCTTCTTGCTTTCAGGTGAAGGATCTCACAACGGGAATCCGGTTGCTCCAAGGCCACACGAAGGATGACTTGTATGAGTGGCCCCTATCCGTTCCTAAACCATCCGCTTCCTATGTCTCTTACCCTGACACCAAAACCACTATCTCTCAATGGCATCATCGACTAGGCCATCCTTCTTCTTCTACTCTTAAAACAATTATTTCAAGCTTTTCTTTGCCATGTTTCAATAAAACTTCGAGTCTTTCTCCATGCAATGATTGCTTACTCAATAAAACACAAAAGCTTCCTTTCCATCAAACTACCATTGTTTCTACTCATCCTCTTGAATATGTCTTCTCTGATGTATGGCAATCACCTGTTCCCTCCACTCAAAACTACAAATATTATCTTGTTTTAGTGGATCATTTCACTCGTTATACATGGCTCTTTCCTCTCACAGCCAAATCACAAGTGAAAGAGATATTCCTCACCTTCAAACCCTTAGCAGAAACCAAGTTCAAAGCCAAACTTCGAAACCTATATACTGATAATGGTGGGGAGTTCATTGCTCTTCGCCACTTCCTGTCCACTCATGGAGTCTCCCACCTTACAACCCCACCTCATACTCCTGAGCACAATGGTTTGTCTGAAAGGAAGCACAGACACGTTGTTGAGACTGGTCTATCCCTTCTGTCCTCCGCAAAAATGCCCCTTACCCATTGGCCTCTTGCATTTGCTACGGCTGTATTCCTCATAAACAGACTCCCAACCCCTGTCCTATCCAATACTTCTCCATACCAAAAGCTATTTGGCATCTCACCTAACTACACAAAGCTAAGAACCTTTGGTTGCCTTTGCTTCCCATGGTTACGACCATATGCATCAAATAAGCTTGAGAACCGATCATCACCTTGTGTCTTTGTTGGATACTCCCTCACCCAAAGTGCCTATCAATGTCTAGAACCAGTCTCAGGTCGTATCTTTATATCTCGCCATGTGAGATTCAATGAAACCCAATACCCATTTGCACAACTCACAAGACCATCATCCTCTGTCCAACCCGAGTCTGTTCCAACCTCCTACCCACCATTTACTACAGTACCCATCCCTCAGTCACTCATACAGTCGCCTACGGTGTCTCTGGACAACCAAAATTCTAGTGGTGATTCTTCACCAGCTACGTCGCAACCGGCTCCTGCTTACTCAACTGCGACAGCACCAGCACCAGTGGACTCATCTCCAGCTGCACTCTCTCCGACTACTGATGCTGAATCACATGAACAAGAATCTGCTGCACAGCCTGCAGCTCCAGCACCTCAGCAAGAAGCACCACGACACACTATGACTACTCGCTCGCGCAATAATATTGTGAAACCAGTTACAAGGTACAATTTAACTGCTTCAGTTCAAACTGATCCTCACTGGATTCCTTCCACATGGCAACAGGCAATCAAACATGAGCACTGGAGGAAAGCCATGGGCTCCGAATTCAACTCGACAACAGAAAATCACACATGGGATCTCGTTTCTGTTACTGAGAAGATGAATATAGTAGGCTGTCGTTGGGTGTTTACTATCAAATATAATCCTGATGGAAGCATTGGTAAATACAAAGCTCGGATTGTAGCAAAGGGGTTTCACCAACAACAAGGAATCGACTACAATGATACCTTCAGTCCAGTGATAAAGGCGACTACGATCAGAATAGTTCTGGGATTGGCAGTAAACAATGACTGGCCTATTCGTCAGATTGATGTTAATACGGCTTTTCTCCAGGGACACTTGAATGAAGAGGTCTTCATGTCTCAACCTCCAGGGTTCACTGACTCCAATCGTCCTACGCACGTTTGTCGTTTGCGTAAAGCTATTTATGGCTTGAAACAGGCCCCTAGGGCCTGGTACTCTGAACTACGCTCCTTCCTCATCTCCTCTGGTTTTCAAAACTCTTTATCCGATACGTCACTCTTCATCCTCCAGCACCAAGGGAAATTCATCTATGTTCTTGTCTACGTAGATGACATCTTAGTCACAGGGAGTGACGCATCTCTAGTTCAACAAGTCATCACCAGCTTGGCAACTCGATTCTCCATTAAAGACATGGGCAATCTCAGTTATTTCTTGGGCATTGAGACGATACGAACTGCACAAGGGATTCACTTGATGCAAAGGAAATACATTACAGATCTTCTCGTCAAGGCAAACATGCTCCATGCAAAACCGGTCGCCACTCCTCTTCCGACACATCCCAAGCTCACTCTTACCTCTGGTTCGATCCTTGCTGACCCTCATGAATACCGAAAGTTTGTTGGTAGCCTACAATATCTGGCACTGACAAGACCAGATATATCATACGCTGTGAATAGACTGTCGCAATTCATGCACCAGCCAACCACTGATCATTGGCAAGCTCTAAAACGAGTTCTTCGCTATCTCTCCGGTACGTTAACACATGGTATCTTCCTGCGCAAGCAAGCGACCACCACTCTTCATGCGTATTCTGATGCAGACTGGGCGGGCGACTCTGACGACTATGTCTCTACAAATGCCTATATAATCTACATTGGCACACATCCTGTCTCATGGTCATCGAAAAAGCAGCGCGGTGTTGCGCGATCCTCTACGGAAGCTGAGTATCGAGCTGTCGCCAATACAGCTTCTGAGCTTCGCTGGATATGTTCTCTACTTACTGAGCTAGGAATAAAGGTTCCAACAACACCAACAGTCTACTGCGACAACATTGGAGCAACCTACTTGTGCGCTAATCCTGTTTTTCACTCGCGAATGAAGCATATTGCCATCGACTTTCACTTCGTTCGTGGACAGATACAAGCTGGTGTGTTACGGGTAGTTCATGTCTCGACAAAGGATCAATTGGCAGATGGTCTTACTAAACCATTATCACGAGCACCATTTCAGAGCATACGGAACAAGATTGGTGTTACTCAAGCACCACCATCTTGAGGGGGCGTGTTAAGGAAATATTATATACTCTGAGGCTCTCTTTGTAATTACTTAATACTTGTATTTAACCTACGTACAACTCTGTATAAATACTCTTTGTATACCTAATAATAATGTATTCAGCCTCTTCTCTATATGTCTGACTCTACTCTTCGGCTTTCCCTCACCAATTATATATATTGATCACTCTATTGATCCTTCACTGGAAGATTTTCCATGTACACAACTAGCAAGCTCTTTGAGACTGATACAACTGTGGACGCCAACCTCTCCGAGGTGAGTCACCTCTTCCTGACTCGGCGGTTTAGGACTAAGCATACTACAGTGACTGCAGTAGTGAAAATGGTTAACCAAACCATTTTCGTCTCCAGTGATCAACCTGAACGCTTGAATCAATCGGAGTAATAATTTCACATGTTCTCGAGAAGAGCACTGATTGGAGTGGCGGCTGGATTTGGCTTGAGGTTACCATACGATCCGTCGGGAAAGAGGAAGAAGCACCAGAGCTGAAAGAAGAAGGTATAGATTTACGCGACAACCCTTTGGTTTCTGTCTTATGCCTTTTGTATTTGATTTGCACTTACATACATTCTATTTTTATTTTAGATTGGGTACAAACACATTTGTTGTGCTTCGATATACGGTCACGAGAAAGAGGTAAACATTTCTAGTATCAAAGAATTTGAGAGATACCATACATTATCAATTATATGTGGTTGAAGTTTCCTGTCTTTGTATGTCACGTTCTCCTCACACTATGAATCTATTCACTGAATAGGTAGCGTATTGAAGAAGTTAACAGATGATTCATGAAGCGTGAGGAGTTATTCATCACTTGGAAAATTTGGTTTGTCTTTTTTTACGACCAAATATTTTCTTCAGTGCATGATGTATGTATTAAGTTCGTAGTTCCCATCACCCATCATGTTTTGCCTTGACTATGTATTATGTAATTAGACTTCATTACTATTTGTTGTATCAATTAGTTAAGTCTACGGTTTACCATTTGTGTATGAGAATATACATATTACAAGCATATCAACCATTACATCACTATGAGTTCTCATATATATATAACTAGATGATGTCCCGCACTTTGTGCGGACTAATATATATCCAACCAATTTCAATTTTAATATAACTTTTATTTTAATTTAATTTAAATTATTTAATTAATTTTAAATAATAAATTAATCCAAATATATAATTTTCTTTTTTATTACAATAAAACTTAAATAGTAGTTTATTAATTATAAAAAAAAAATATTTCTTCTGTCATCAAATTCTACATGTTAAAAAAACATCATCATAATAACCTAACAAAGTTCTATTAATATTTAAAATAACATAAAATAAAAATCTACAAAATAAAACTATAATTACCAATTATCGGTAAAACCTATAAAAACAAATATTTCTACATCAAATAATAATATAAATGATTAAACATTTTTTCTTTGATGATTCGAATGAACATCAATTTAATTAGATTTTATATAAATTTCATATTCATCAAAGTCTATAGTAACACTTATTAGCAAATTTTACAATAACTAAAAATATATTTCTATTTAACTAAAAATTTATTAAATAAAAGTAATAAATTATATATCTCTAGTAAAAGTAAGATTTTTCATAATTATTCTGAATATAATGAAAAATATTTATTAAATAATCATTAAAATTGTTTTAAAAGTAACAATTATTTTTTTAGTTAAAACTAATTACTAAATTTAAAATCATGAAAAATATGACACATATGCTTCTAAACACTAATAAAAATAATCAAAATAATCAAAATAATATTAAATAATTTAATATAACTAAAGTTAATATAAGATAAATATATATTTAAAATTGTTTCTAAAATTAATAATTATCATGAATATAATAAAATATATATTAAATAATCATAAAATTTGTTTTAAAACTAATAATTCAAAAGCTTATTAATTTAACCTAATGACAAAAATAAACTTAAGATGAACATATTTGTAAAATTATTGCTAAAATTAATAATTATCCTGAATATAATAAAAATATTTATTAAATAATCATTAAAATTGTTTTAAAAGAAACAATTTAAAAACTTATTAATTAAAACTAATGAGTAAACTTAAATTCATGGACTAATAATTCAAAGATATTAATTAAAACTAATGATTAAACTTAAAATCATTAAAATATGATACATAAACTTCTAAAAAGTAATAAAAACATGACAAATAAGTAAAATATTATTATATGATTTAATATTATTAAAGTAAATATAAGATGAGTATATCTATAAAATTATTACTAAAACTAATAACTATCTTGAATATAATGAAAAATATTTATTAAATAATTACTAAAATTATTTATAAATTAACATTCAAAATTTTATTAATTAAAATAATGACTAAACTTACAATCATAGAAAATATGACACATAAGTTTCTAAAAACTAATAAACATATGACAAACAAGCTAAATGCAATTTAATATTAGTAAAGTAAACCTAAGATGAACTTATCTATAAAATTATTTCTAAAATTAATAATTATCCTGAATATAATAAAAATTATTTATTCAATAATCACTAAAAAATTTAAAAACTAATAATTCAAAACTTACTAATTAAAACTATTGACTAAATTTAGAATAAAAGAAAATATGACACATAAGCTTCTAAATAAAAATGACAAATAAGCAAAAACTAATAAACTTCTAGATTATAATTCAAAAACTTTAAATCATGGAAAATATGACACATAAGATTCTAAAACCTAATAAAAATATGACAAATAAGCAAAATAACCTAAAATTATGGAGAATATGACAAATCAGACAAATCACTTCTTAAATAATAGTATAGATTGGGGTCTGTTATTAATCTTCATATATGTTGCCACTGGTGATATGATATAAATAAATTAAGGATGAGGAATATCTACAAGGTATGAGTTAAATGTTCAATTTTGATCATGTGAAAATAGTTTTGGGAAGTAGATGGTGTGATTTTCAGTTGAGAAAAGCACAAATTTGTAACCATCGCAAATTAAATGTAAGGAATATTAATGATTGACGGTGTGAGGTAAAGCAAATGAAATCAATTTTATATTAGTTTATAAGTTCAAGTGTTAATTCTGATGTATCAGTGGGTTTAAGGAAGTGAAGCGAATCAATATTCGAAAAGGGCTATAGGCGAGGATGAGAACCTTGACAGAAAATATGTAAAGTTTCTTTTACTATAATTCTTTTTGTATATGTAATTTTTAAAAGATTGTGTAAGTAAAAATTTGAGCACAACATACATATCTACCAATAACAATTATTTTCGAGTTTATGTTGGCAACAAGTAATTCTTAAAAAAGTTACTCCTCTATGTTGTATAATTGCCGATCTTCTGTTACTGAAACATGTATATTTCATAAACTGCACATTTATATAATACATGAATAAACACAATATATCAAATATAAACGAAACGCATGTCAACTATGATTTCTTTTTCCTAAAATGTACAAGCAAAATCGCATCCAGGACCGGTCAAGAATTATGGAGGCCCTTGGGGGGAAAAATCTTTATGAAAAGAAAAAATTTTAAATAAAAAATTAGTAAAAAATATGTCTAATTTCTATAATTATTTAACATTTTATATGAGATTTGTTCTTTAAAATATTATTTAAAATATATAAAACAAAATTTAGTTAAAATTAACTAATAACTAGTTTTTATATATAAAAATATTGTTTATTTTACCCAAGCCGTCCATAATCGCATCACAATAATATAATATTGTCACATTTACTCTAATATCAAATACATCAAATGCATTTGAGGTAAAACAAACAATATGCAAAAGAAATCATACATGTGAATAGCATAAACGGAAAATAACCCACACGAAGAATGACACACTACTAGTAATATATAAGGGATTCTAATCCATGTCGAAATGTTCATATTGTTTGACTAACTTCTCCCCCCCCTAAATATTGATAGTTATGATGATATATAAGATACGTCATAAGACAATTTTCTTATATAATATTATTTTAAGTTTTTATCACAAAATAATTTTTAGAGAAATTTCCTTAGATAGTCCCTTTTAGTTTGTTTTTCACAAAAATAGTTCTTAAGGAAAAAAAATGATTAAAATAGTTTTTTTTGAAGCTAAATTTTTTATTAATATGCATTTATACCCTTAGGGTTAACTAATTTAGACTTTAGGGTTTAGAGTAAAGGGGTGGTTTGGGGATAGGGTTTCAAATTTTAAAAAAAAAAAAATGAAAATTTCAAAAAAAATATGCTATTTTGGTTATTTTTTTTCCAAGAGCTATTTTTGTGACAAAAACTTTAAAAAGGTTATTTAAGAGAATTGCCCTAATTTTTAAGGAAGAAAATGATCAAAACAACTTTTTATTTTATTAAATTTAATATTTTTTATTTATTTTTTAATTTGAAATCTTAACTCCAAAACTCCACCCTTTAACTCTAAATCTTAAGTCTATAATATTTAATCTTACGGATATAAGTAAGGAAATTGTCAAAAATACCATTTTCATAGTACCACTTTTTATGTTTACACTAACCATGTTTACCATTATTTTTAATGAAGGATAAAAGACATTTATAACCCTATGATTAACTAATTATAAACTTAGGGTTTAAAGTTGAGAGGTGGGGTTTAGGGTAAATTTAGTGTTTAGGGTAAATTTAGAGTTTAGGATTTAGGGTAAATTTAGGGTTAAGGGTAAATTTAGGGTTTAGGGTTTAGGGTAAATTTAGGGTTTAGGGTAAATTTAGGGTTTAGGGTTTAGGGTAAATTTAGGGTTTAAGGTTTAAGATAAATTTAGGGTTTAAGGTTTAGGGTAAATTTAAGGTTTAGGGTAAATTTAGGGTTTAGGGTTTAGGATAAATTTAGGGTTTAGGGTTTAGGATAAATTTAGGGTTTAGGGTAAATTTAGGGTTTAGGGTTTAGAATTGATATTTTAGGGTTTAAATTTGAAAATTTAGGGTTTAAGATTGTAGAATATGTATTAAAAATAAAATAATGGTAATTTAGTATTTTACACATTAATGATTGTAGTATATTTGAAAATGTCATTTGATTGATGGTAAAGTTGATTAATGGTATCAAATAAAGTGTATACTTGCAAATCTCCCATATAAATATATATTTATCTTTTTAGTAAAATATTTTTGTATTTTTCTTCCTTGTGTACTATTTTGTGATAATTTTTTTTTAGCATTATCCTAAGATATTTCTCAACATTATACTGTTATTTAAAATATATTTCATTTATATAGAACAACCTTTTGATGTTAAACTAAATAAACATTGAAAGAATTACCCCGCCATGAGAATTCAAATAAATAAATAAAAACTCCACATATGTATGTTCTCGCAGCACCGACGAGCTCATGGACTTTGCATGCCGTCCTCTTTCTACTTTTCGCGTCTCGTAGACCGCTCTCTGCTCCCAAAGTGTCCGACTTTAGCCAGAATCGTCCATGCCCAACTTGTCAAAGTTGGATTGATAGACAATACTTTCTGGGGGAATCGCTGTCTTCAGCTCTACTTCAAATCCGGCTTCGTCTTCGATGCTTTGCAATTGTTTGAGGCTATTCCCGGAAAGAACACCATATCATGGAACGTCTGCTTAAAGGGTTTGTTCAAAAACGACTATCTCAATCACGCACTCTACTTGTTCGACGAAATGCCTGAACGAGATGTTGTTAGCTGGAACACAATGATTTCAGGGTTTGCTTCTTTTGGGTCTCCGAGAACTGCGATGAGGACATTCTTGGATATGCAGAGATATGTTATTAGGCCAACGGAGTTCACGTTTTCCACTCTAGCAACACTGGTTACTTGTGTACGCCATGGTGAACAAATTCATGGTAATGTTATTTGCAGCGGTGTAAGTTTATCCAATCCGGTGGTGTGGAATTCCCTGATGGATATGTACAGAAGATTAGGAGTTTTTGATTATGCTTTATCCGTTTTTTTAACGATGGATGATAGAGATGTTATCTCGTGGAACTCTTTGATCTTGTGTTGTTCTGATTCTGGAAACAAACTAGTGGCTTTGGATCAGTTTCGTGTAATGAGAGAAATGGGGTATCAACCTGACGAATACACATTCTCGACAGTTGTATCTATTTGCTCGGGTTTACGAGACTTATGCAAGGGTAAGCAGGCTATAGGTCTTTGCATCAAGATGGGGTTTCTTTCTAACACCGTTGTTTCAGGAGCTGCGATTGACATGTTTTCCAAATGCAACAGATTGGAGGATTCAGTTAAGCTTTTTGGACATTTGGAGAAATGGGACGCTGTGTTGTGCAATTCCTTGGTTGCTAGCTATTCGTGGCATGGTTTTGGAGAAGAGGCTCTTAAGCTTTTTATCCTCGCTATGAGGCAGAGAGTTAAGCCGGATATGTTCACTTTCAGCAGCGTTTTGAGCTCAATGAATGTTGTGATGCTAGATCATGGAGCTCAAGTTCATTCTTTGGCTGTCAAGTTAGGGTTTGATCTGGACACACCTGTAGCAACCTCACTCATGGAGATGTACTTCAAAACCGGGTTGGTTGATTCAGCAATGCGAGTGTTTGCAACAACTGATGAAAAGGATTTGTTCTTTTGGAACACAGTGATAATAGGTTTGGCAAGAAACAGCAGAGCAAATGAGTCCCTTGCCATTTTCCGTCAATTTTTGATGCACCGAGGTCTGAAACCAGACAAAGTGACTTTAATGGGTGTCTTGGTAGCTTGTTGTTATGCTAACTTTATTTACGAAGGGATTCAGATATTCTCTTCGATGGAAAAGGCTCATGGAATTGATCCCGAGAACGAGCATTACGCCTGTATAGTTGAATTGCTGTGCAGGGTTGGTATGATCAATGAGGCAAATGACATTGCTGAGAAGATGCCTTTTGAACCAAGCTCTCATATTTGGGAATCTATTCTCTATGCATCCATTGATCTTGGAGACACAAGACTCGCTGAGAGAGTAGCAGAAAGAATGTTAGAATCTGAACCAAAGTCATCGTTTCCTTATCTTGTTCTCATTAAGTTATACGAGATGACTTGGCGTTGGGAGAATTCGGTGAGGATAAGATACGCCCTGGATAAACAAAAGCTGAAATGCGCTCAGGGATCAAGCAAGATCGGTATAAAGCGCAGTGTATACTGCTTTGAGGCTAACCAGTTGCAGATTCATGGAGGTCATGATACTTGGGCAACCTTGGAATTACTCTCTTGGGACTCTGATGATCAGAGGTCTGCAGAACATTTTGTCTAACATGATTTTTTTTTTTTTTTTTTTTTGGAACACTGTCTAACATGATTACTCACTATTATTTTTGTGTATTTTTTTTTCATTGAACTTTTAACCTTAGGATGTTCCAATTAATGGTGGAGCTCGATCTAATTTTCAATACCTCATTCTACTACGGAAAGTTAATAGTATTGCACAGTACATTGATGCATCAAGAAATCAATTTTATGATCAGAATATGTTTTTGGTGTCAATGGTATTATGGGTCTCAGGGTCTGTATCACTTCCTTTCCAAGGACAAATCAAGTTTTGTAAGTAGCATGGGCTTCTGGTTTCGGTTCAGTAACTTTTTTGGATATTGAGAGATAGAAACCGCTAGGGTATTTATAAGATTTTGGTTTTGGTTCAGTTTTCATAAAAGTATCTTGAATCGAATAATACCCAAAAACTGTTTAGTTTATGGTTCAGTTTTTTTGGGTAATTCCAAACAATTCAATACAATATCAAATGATTCGTTTTATTCAAGATAAATACTCACTCCGGTTATTAATAAGTAATTTGACACTGCTCACCGAGATTAAAAAAATTGTATAATAGATTAATATATTTCTATTTAATTTAATGAGTAATTAGTTAAATAAAAAATAGATTTAATGTACAAAGTTACATTGAAATTATAAAATGATATTTAAAAAAAAACTAAAATAACATTTATTATGAAACAGAAAGTATAAGTAATCTGGAACATATCGGATAATTTGAATTTTTGTTAATAATATATATTTATGAACATAAATTTTATGTTTATTAGTTATACTTTCAAATAGCATGTACCAACCGTATCAACAAAATGATAATCACCGAGCAGTATTTTACTAGATATCTTCTCTACAAAATCAACAAACTAGTCATACCTTAAATCATGTGGTGTGTACATCTTGAATCAATCACCCAATCATCATTTGATCTTTTTTCAGAGGCACTTAAGGCATCCATTTCTCCAATGGGTTAAATGGCCACAACTGACTCTCCATAACCGTCAATTTCTATCTTTCTTTTCTTTGCAAAACAGTCCCTTTTAACATAACCTTCTTTATTGCAGTACCCCAAGTGACTTGCCTTTTTCCTTTTGACTTGCTGCGACTGTTGCCCCTAAAGTATTTAAACTCCAACCCTGTCACTAGTGTATATGACAGTTTCAGATGCATTATCCAATTTACTGTTCTCAGACTGTTCAAGTTGCTTGGATTTAGCAGAAGCAGTAACTTCTTCCAACGTAATAAAGTTCTTGCCGTACTTGAGTGTATGATTAAGTTGATCATAACTCTTAGGTAACAAGTTCAAGAACACAATAGCTTGAATCTCATCACTCACGTTAACACTTAGATTGCACATCTCAGTAACTATCTTCAAGAAATCATCAAAATTCACATTGATTGTCTTGGTTCCATCACACTTATAGGTGTAAAACTGAGATTGCACAAGGATTACAGTGTTTAACCTTTCTAACAACTTGATCTCCATTATTAAAAATGATCATATCTTCCGCTCGCTCATCTTTCTCAAGCTTTACATGATCAATAGTTACCTTAGTTCCAGGGGGTGTCTGCTTTCAAATCACCATCCACCGGTTTCTTTTCACCACCTGTAGTGATTAGTACGGTGATCTAAAAGTTATGATCGTTGATTGCTTCCTTCAATCCAGATACAGCGAAGTGTGTCATCATCCTTATCATCCACATGGAGAAATCTCCTATTCCATCGAATCATTCCATCTGAGCAGAAGTGTTAGACGGAGCCATCAGAAATCATATCAAAACCTGATTCTCTGATACTAGTTCTTGTAACTTTCAAGTTCCTCCGATCAATCTATCTCACTCAAGTCGCCGATCTATGTTCGTATCTTTTGTTCTATGATAAGATCCGATAACTCTCTCTCTCTCGTCGCGAATGAAAAATAAAGAACGATTAAAGCATAAAAGAAAGAACAAAAGGTTTGTTTACCCAAAATATCACACTCAATGTGAGGCACTATCCTCTGAGTCTAGATCTCAATCCAACAAGCTCCATTAGTCTCCAAGAATCGAGCTCTCCACACACCGGAGTAAGCTCAACGATGATGATGATCACTTCTCGTTTAGTAACTGTAACAACCCCTAACAACCTTTGTTTCTCTTTTATAAACCAAGAGTTCCAAACCGGAAGAAAAAACGAAAGCTACAAACCAAAATGAATCTGAACCGACTCAAATTCATTTAAGCTTAGAACCCTTTGCTTCCACCAGAGTGTTACTAATTGTTCATGATATTATGTCAATACTGTTTGATCCGAATTCCGTCTAAGTGATTTGCGAATAGTCGGGACTCGTCAGTGGGTTATTTCGGAGAAAGCGAATTTATTCCTTTATCTCGGTTACAAGAGTGGGTGCGAATATCCCTTACAAAAGTCGTTATCTCGGAAGGATGTTACAACAAGATCTAAAAGTTTACTAGTCTAGGTCTTGCCGTTTTTCTCTGTGTCCTCTCCTTAGACCTTAATGCTCCTTTTATAGTTACCTCCATCCCTTTTGCCCTAGGTTGGCAAACCTAATGGGCCATACTTGTGTTGGGCCGAGTTAAAGGACTCGAGAGCTGCTCTCTCGCGCCGAGCTTCCTCACGCTCTGTCGGGTAAAAAGCGGTCCGAAGCCGAGCCGCTGAGCCACTTTTGGACGATTGGCCACCCGGCTGTATCTCGTTGAACTGGACCGGGCTCCTCTTTCTGATGGGCGTTGTTGGAGCGCAGTCCATCTCCCACAATAAGCCCCCCCCCCCAAGTTTACTAAGGACGTAGTCGTTAGAGAACTGAGGCGTGGTTCATTAGGAAGGTAGCATGGCTGGGTGGTTGGTAACTCGTCGTCCTCTACGTTTACCTTGGCTTCATTTCTTATCATGCTGAGAGTATGTTATCTCGTTCAGAAAGAAGCGGACAAGTGATGGCGAAATCGTTTACTCGATCCGATCCATGCGACGAGTTAGCGTCTCCGGGCGAGTGCGAGAGAGGGCCGTTTTGTCGAAGAAGTGCGAGTAAACGGACGAGAAGTCATTTACTCGCTCTAGCCCGGGGACATCGAGTTAGTTTCGTCGAGAAGAGAGTTCCCTTGGCTGGAAGTCGAATCGTCGCATCGAGAAGAGGGAATACTTTTGGTTGGAAATCAAATCATTGCGTGGGGAAGAGGAATGTTTTTGGCTGGAAGTCGAACCGTTGCATGGGGAAGAGGAATCGTCGTGGGTCCTAGTCGGTTCCTGCTACTTAGGGCCCATTTGTAGGCCCGTTTAGATCTAATGATTGCAGTTGGGGCTTGCGCTTCTCTTCTCTTATAAATACCAACTTCCTCCTCAGGTTTCCTCATTTCTTCTTCACGCTCACAGGTATCCTCCTTCTCTCCCTTCTCTCTACTTCTCTCTCTAGATTTGTTTCCGATCTGTTTTCTTGCTCCCGCGGTGATGGCTCCGAGAGAAAGGCTGACGTGTGAACAAGAAAGTCCCTGGTCCCCGCCGATAGGATATCAGTGCGTCTACGAGCCGTACTTCAAAGCGGACATGAAGCTATGGTTTCCCAACCCGCACCTAGTGACTTTGTACGTATCGAGGCAGCAAGTCGCGATCAGTCAGTTCGGAAATGGTTCATATCGCATAGCCGTGGCACTCATGGTTTTGTCCGCGGAGATCGACATCTGGCTAAACGTTTGAGCTTTCGAGGAGCTTACGTTGGTGAAGGCCTTGAAAGGAGGACTCTTCAGAATAAGGATGAGGCTGAACTACAACATCATCACCGATCATCCGAACAAGACGCAGAAGTGGAAGAGGAACTACTTCTTCGTAAAAGCCGACGCGTTTGCGTTCCATGAACCGCCGGGGAATGATTTCCAGGTGTCTTGGCGCTGGAAAATTGGTAGAGAATGCTTGTAGATCTAAAGTGCCTTTCCATCGCAAGTAACTGAGCTATATGTTTTGATTGGAAATCTAACCCTCTTCCCCCTTTTTTGTCTCGCAGCTGATCGCCCAAAGACTCTCGATTATCCTGGTGGCTTCTTTGATAGTGCTCGAGCGATCGCTTGTCTGAGCCATAGTCGTTGGCTGGATATCAGTGAAGAGAGAGTTCAGAGAGCTTTGGAGCGCATCTCGCGAGGTAACTTCTTATCCCGTCATCCCATATCTCCTCGATCATCGTGTGTCTAATGTATTTCTTGTGTAGCGCAGAGCATTGGGATTCGCGGGCTCCGTTTACGAAGAAAGACGGAGGGAAGCGTCTCACACTTTTGACGACCCGACAGTAGGCTCGAATAAACAAGGCGAGGAAAATGGATAACATGATTGACCTTAGCGATCTGATCGATGACGAGCTGGATAGTCATCAGGCTAATCCCATGTCGATCCTCGACGACATGGATCTCGTGGGCGCATCCACGGAAGGTCTGCAGGGCGACGTCTCGGCCGAAGAGGAGAAAACCCCAATCGTTGAAGCCGCGGGAGCCAAGCGGAAGGATGCCAAGAGGCCTAGCCGAAGTGGCGATGACATTGGGCCGTCCGATGAACCCCCTAGGAAAAGGAAGAAGAAGGAGTCAACAGGGGTAGTGGATTCTGAGATACAAGTAATCTCGTTGGACGATTCAGCTTCTCGCTCGAGAGAGTCAGAAGCTTCTCTGGAAGGAGGCGGTTCCCTGGCCGCTCAATCGCTCGATCAGGGGGGGTCAGGTTGATGGGATCAATGACCAACTCGCGGGTGCTTCTGCTGGGCTGATCGAGATGCAGTTGGTCCCGATTGCTGGCGTTGATGAGGATCGATCGATCGAGGAACCGCAGTTGCCTCGAAGCCCATCTCCCGTATGCGGTATGCAGATACCCAAAGAGACGCCCTTTCCCGAGGGTCCTCCTGTCGATCCAGTGGAGTTTCTGCACTCCGGGAACTCGCTTCTTGTTGAAGATCGGCGACCTTTATGAGAGGGCCGCGCAGGATCAACTGACGGTAAGTCATATCTCGAAACTTCTTTTTCTCGTCTCGCTCTCATGTTACATTACTAACGGTTTTGACGATTGATCTTTCTTTGCAGTGTATAGGGAGCTCAAACTTCTCATCGCGAAGTATGAGAGGGAGCTGAAATGCACCCTCGTCCAGCTGGGACGTGCGCAGGAGATCGCGCAGGAGAAGGACCACTCTCTCGTCTGCAAGGGAGAGGAGCTGAAGGGCGCCAAGAGGGCGCTACGCAAGGCGGAATCTCGCGCCACCAAGCAAAAGAGGAAGACGAAGGCCAAGATCTCGGCGCTGAGACTTGAGCTCAAGGCGGCTCGCAGCTCCAACAAGGAGCTCAAAGAAAAGAACGCCGAAATCGAGCGAGAGAAAGAGGCACTTGACCAGGAGAAGGCCGCTTTGATCCTCGAGGCCGCCAAGGAAGCGACTCATTTGAGGGAGTCTAGACGGTCTTCAATAATAGAGAGAGAGAGAGAGAGAGAGAGAGAGAGAGAGAGAGAGAGAGAGAGAGAGAGAGAGGGTCGAGGCTGAGATGATCGAGAAGTGTGATCGTCCTTTTGCAAACATCCGTGATTACCAAGTCCGTAGGCAGGCCTACAAGGATAAGTGCCTTCTCTACGCGCAGGCGTTCGGCACGAGGAAGTGCCTCCAGAAGTTGCTCTCTCGCAACGAGCCGTTGACCCAAGGCATGGTTGCTTTCTTTGAGGGTAAGGAGCGTAAACTCAAGGCCGATGCTGACGCCCAATGGGTCGGGGGAATTCCTGAAACGGATCTGTCCCTGTCCCCCCTCGCCCTCTCGCCGCAGGCTTCTCGCGATGCTAAGCGATCTGCATCGAGTTCGGAAGGTCATTCCGTCGATCGAGTTGGGATCGATGCGCTGGAGAGCCGGGAGAGGATCGATGCGGTGGGAGACCAAGGCCCGGGCGTGTCAAGCGCCGGAGTGGATGACCCTTCGGAATGAAGAACACTGTGTGTTGTCTTCTTTTTTTTGCATTCGGTTTGTATTTCGAGCCATTGTGCTCTCTCTTTCTTGTTGTCTGTTGTAAGGATTTAACTCTCCCAACTTTGTATTAAGATTTTCGCGTCCTGCTTTAATCCAATCTGAGATTGTTACAAATCGTTTGTTGTTGTTTTTTTTTTATCTCGCAACGAGTTATAGTGGCCTTAGCGCATTTACTCGGCGATATTGTCTCGGAGAGATCAACCGACTGAGGCAGTTATTCGATTCTGATCATTCTGTTAACTCGAGCGTAAGTGGCTGAAAAGCGCGTTTACTTGGTCAAAAAGCCGTTCGTGGTTTGAAACGATTTCATTAAATTCAGAGATTTTTACACAATAGTAACAGAAGACGGAATCTAAAAGAGCGAAGGTCCGCGATCGACTTGGAAGTAACCCCGCGAGGTCTTAGTCGGCCAACATACTCAAGTGTTATCCAAGGACGGTGGATCATCTTTTTGATCGGTTGTTCGCGTAGGCGAGTTTTGATTTTTCCCGTGTTGATTGGTCTGATCAGGACTCAATCGATCGGGTGGCGAGTACCGGTATGTCGTCCGCATGGGAGATGTTGGTATCAATGAGCGTAGGCTCTTCTTTGCCGATCCATCCTAAGTCGAGTAAAAGTGGCCTCGACGCATTTACTCGCTCGAAGATGGGATACGGTGTAGGATGGGGTTGTGACTACGCCGGTGAAGGCTGCCTACGTACCCGGGGAGGGATCAAGTCACTCGTAGTTCTTTTTGTGCGGGTAAAAGTGGCTTTAGCGCATTTACCCACGTGATTGTGACCGTACCGACGGGGGTTACCTACGTACCTCGTCGGCTTAGTCGATTTTTTGTGTTTTTTTTTTTTTTTTCTTTTTGGCCGAGCCGAGTAAAAGTGGCATGGGCGCATCTAGTCGGTTCTCCCTCTCTTTTTTTTGATGGCGGTGGACTGGTGTCGCACCGTCATTCCTTGAGGTAGTATTTTTTCAGTTTTTTCGCGTTCCAGGCACGTGGTACGACTTCTCATGTCGACGTCTCGAGACGATAGACTTCGGGTTGCACAATTTGTGTTATTTTGTACGGGCCTTCCCAGTTGGTGCCGAGTTTTCCTGCTTTCCATATTCTTTGGTATTCTCGAATACTTTACGCAACACCAAGTCGCCCAGGCTGAGTGGTCGCGACTTAACGCTCTTGTTATAGTAGCTTTCTATTTGATTTTGGTAGTTCTGGATACGGAGCAGGGCCTGATCACGCTTTTCTTCAATTTGGTCGAGCTCGTCGAGCAGCATGTCGCTATTGAGACTGTCAAGATGCGGCATCCTCGAACGCTGGAGGCTGGTGACGTTTACCTCGGCGGGTGCCATAGCTTTGACCCCGTACGCGAGCGAGAAAGGAGCCGTCTTAGTTGATCCCTGCAGTGTCGTGCGGTGGGACCACAACACCCCGTCCAATTTGTCGGCCCATAGTCCCTTCTTCAAGTCGAGTCATTTCTTGATCCCGTCAATGATGATCTTGTTAGATGACTCGGCCTTGCCGTTTCCTTGCGGGTGTCGGGGAGTGGACGGGCTAAGGTGAATCTGCCATCTTTTGCAAAAAAAATTGAATTCGCCCGACATGAATTGTGATCCGTTATCGGTGACGATTTCGTAAGGCAACCCGTGGTGACATATGATGTTTTCCACACGAATTTCTGGACCTCTTTGTCCATTACACGCACGAAGGAGTCGGCCTTTATCCACTTGGTGAATAATTGGTTAACACAAGGACAAAACAGCGTTGTCGCGAAGCGGGAATAGGTCCGATTATATCCATCCCCCATCGCATAAAAGGGTAGGGGAAGTCGTTGTTTGCAGTAACTCAGTCGGCTGGTGAATGTTTGGGGCGTGTCGTTGGCACATATAACAGTGTCTTGCGTATGATTCGCAGTTTGTGTTCATCGCCGGCCAAAAGAAACTAAGGTTCCTGATTTTCAGGGAGAGGGCTCGTCCTCCAGAGTGGTTTCCCGCTGTGCCTTCATGTGTCTCTGCCATGACGAGCCTAGTTTCGTCGCCCGCGATGCATCGGAGTAGGAATTTAGTCGCTGTCCAGCGGTGAAGATCGCCATCGATGACGACGTACTTAGTGTTGCGGCTTTAAGTCGCCTTGCCGCCCATTTCCAGGGTGGCAGCTCATTATTGGCGAGATAATCAATGAATTCCGTTCTCCAATCGAGAGTAGCTTGGTTATATGTGCTTGGTTCTTCGGGTTGCGTCTCTGTCACAGGAGCGACCATGAAGACGTTTTCTTCAGAAAGGTTGATTCTTGGGGCTTCGATGCGGTGGATTGGGATGGTGCGCTTGACCTGGTCACGCAGCTTACTACCTAACACTGCAAGAGCGTCGGCGCAAACATTTTCGCCTCTGGGAACTTTGATAATTTCGAAGAATTCAAACTCGTTGGCAAGATTTTGCACCAGTCGGAGGTAGGCGTCCATCCTGTCGTTGTGGGCGTCGTACTTGCCGCTAAACTGACTCGTGACCAGCTGGGAGTCTGAATAAGCGCTAAGTCGTTTTGCTCTCATGGCTTTTGCTGATCGGAGTCCCGCTATTAGTGACTCGTATTCCGCCTCGTTGTTTGATGCCGGGAAGTTGAAACTGAAGGACTGCCTAATCAGTTCTCCCGTGGGCGATTGAAGCTGGACGCCTGCGCCCGACCCTTTAACAGTGGAAGATCCGTCGACATGGAGGACCCAATTCGGGCTTGGTAAAGTGAGATCGTCCTGAAGTTCGGGGGTCAGTTCGACCAAGAAATCTGCGAGCACTTGGGACTTGGCCGCGGTTCTGTTTTTGTATATTATGTCGTGCTCACTGAGTTCGAAGGCCCATTTAGAAAGACGTCCCAAATGATTAGTGTTCTGCATCACCGTTCGTAGTGGTTGGTTAGTCAGTATCTCGATTGAGTGCGACATGAAGTATGGACGGAGCTTTCTCGCTGTTGTAATGACAGCGAGAGCCATTTTCTCGAGCGTCGGGTACCGTGTCTCGGGATCCATCATACGTTTGCTTGTGTAGAAAATTGGTCGCTCTTCACTGTGGTCTTCCTTTATTAGGACGCCGCTCATGGCAGTTGACGATACTGCGATATAGAGAGAGAGTATGTCCCCTTCCTCTGGTTTCGCCAGGACCGGTGGCGTTGTAAGGTACTGTTTTAGTTGGACGAAAGCACTCTCTCACTTATCGTCCCATACGAATTCTTTGTTGCCCTTTAACAGCTCGTAAAAGGGGAGACACTTGTCGGTTGACCGTGTAATAAAGCGATTAAGGGCTGCGATTCAGCTTGTTAGTCGCTGGACTTCCTTACTGTTCTTGAGACTCGGGAGATCAAGGATCGCCAAAATTTGTTTTGGGTTGGCTTCAATCCCTCGTTGTGTAACGATATATCCGAGGAATTCTCCTGACATTACGCCGAACGTGCATTTGGCGGGATTAAGCTTCATACCGTACTCGTTCAACGTCATAAAGCAGGTGCGCAGGTGCTCGGGATGGTCAGCTGCTCGGAGTGATTTTACCAGCATGTCATCGATGTATACTTCCATCAAGATACCGAGCTTGTCAGCAAACATTCTGTTGACTAGTCTCTGGTCTGTCGCACCCGCATTTTTCAATCCGAATGACATCACCTTGTAGCAATAGGTCCCCCGATCTGTTATGAAAGCTGTTTTCTCGCGATCGTTGGGATGCATCAGGATCTGGTTGTATCAGTAGAAGGCGTCCATGAAGGTCAACAGCTTGTTTCCCGCTGTCGATTCGACTAAACGGTCGATATGGGGGAGCGGGTAGCTATCCTTCGGGCATGCCTTGTTCAGATTGGTGAAATCGACGCATACGCGCCATTTCCCATTCTTCTTCTTTACCACGACCGGATTGGCAAGCCACTCCGGGTATTTTACTTCGGTTATCGATCCGGCTGCGAGTAAACGTTCCATTTCGTCGTTCATGGCTTTTGATCGCTCAGGGCCGAGCTTCTGCCTTTTTAGACGGATTCGTTTGTAGGTTGGATCTACGTTTAGCTCATGCGAGATGATGGCGAGATTGATTCCTTTCATGTCCGCGGTTGTCCACGCGAAGGTTGATGCATTCATTCGTAGGAAATCGACAATGTTTGTTTGCACTTCGGCGGTTAAGTGAGCTCCGACTCGCACCATCTTACTCGGATCCGCTCGATATAGTCACTCCAACAACCTCGTCCTTTTGGGGGTAGATTCGCTCGATTGGCTTGGCGACCGTGTTGATGTGGGCCGTTGCTTGTTGAAGCTTAACCGTGGCGATTAAAAGATCTTGTGCGGCTTGTTGGTCTCCGCGCAAGGTTTCGATTTTTCCTTCAAGCCTTGGGAACTTAACACACTGGTGGTATGTCGATGCCACCGCCTTCATGGAGTGTATCCAAGGTGTTCCTTAGATGACGTTGTAGTGGGCTTTGGCGCTTATTACGGAGAACTTCACCGTACAAGTAACACCGCATGCATAGACTGGGAGGCGGATAGTGCCGAGCATTGTCTTGGAAGAGCCGTTAAATCCAGTCAACGATCGGGTTGAGGGCTTCATGTCGCGCAGGTCGATGCCTATTTTATCTAGAGTATCTCGGAAGATAAGGTCGACGAAGCTGTCTGTGTTGATTAAAACTTTGGTGACGGCGCATCTTATTATTCCCAATTCTACGAGGAACGGGTCATTATGTGGCGAGTGAACGCCAAAGGTGTCTTCGGCCGATAAAATGATTTGTGGATCATCCTCAGACTTTAGGGGCCACTTCTTGGACATGGATGCCTGGCGTTGGTAATCCTTAACCGCGCGAACTGAGTCTCCACGGTGCGGTGAACCGCCCATAATCACGTTGATTTGTGGTTGCCGTTGGGTCCTTCTTGATTCGATACTGATCCGCAAGTCGTTGGGCGTACCTGCATGCTCCGACTTTGCAGACTGTTTTGAATCACGGGATTTCTTGGATTGGTCGAGACGATTCCTCAAGTCTGAGGACTTTCGTCGGTTAACAGTGAGACGTAGGTCATCGACTTTGGCGTTGAGTTTTTCCCGAAGGTCGATGCTTGGGGGTTGTGGGCCGTGAGTTTCGGATTTCTCGATCTTCATCTCGTCGAGTTGGTCTCGAAGATCGGGTACTCCAGTAGAGTGAGTAACTGGAATGATATGTCTACGCTTCGTTGAACGTACTCGCTGACAGATGTTGTCGAGTTGGTGTGTCAGTTTCTTGTGCAGGTCGAAATCTGAGGGCGTTTCTTTGTCTGAGGATGTTTCTCGCAGAGCAAAAATGACCTTGACGCATCGACAATTATGCGATTGATCTTCCTCTGCTGAGGCGTCTGCATGTTCGTCTTCTTTCTCGCGCTTGTTTTTGGTGACGGCCTTGCCCTTGCCTCGCAGTTCTCCCTTAGGTTTAGCCTCCTGAGCCTGCTGCATCTTCTTAGCTTTATTCTTGGTCCAACTTTGGTTGTTCCTTTGAGGTTTGGGTTTTGGTGGCTGCACTTTCGCGTTGCCGCTACTGAACGATGCTAGCAGGGCCTCGTGAAGTTGTTTGCACTCTTTCGTCTCGTGGCCGCGAGTTTTATGGTACTCGCAGTACTTGCTGAGATCCACGGTGCTGGAGGATTTCGGTGACGCGTCAGGTTTCGGTTCAGGCTCCCTCTCCCAGGTGTTCCAGCCTTTCTCTCGCACGACTACTGCTGAGGCCGGTATGTCGTCTTCGTCTACGACGTAGACGAAACCCTTCTTTCGGTCGCCTTTGTTGGAAGATGCATGTTGTCTGGGCTCTTGTCTTGTGTCGGCCGGTTTGGCTTGGGCTTGCTTCGAAGCGTTTTGCTTATGCAAGATGGCTCGTGTGTCCTCTTCCAGACGAATGAAGTTATGTGACCGAGCGATTGCGTCCTTAAGGGAGGAAGTCGGGTGGCGATATAAATCGTCTCAAAACTTGGAATGGACCCACAGCGTGTTCATTAGGGCGTCGGCAGTGATGTTTTCTGCGATATTGACCGTCGAGACAACAACCTTGAATTTCTCCATGTAGTCGTGAAAACTCTGGTTTGATGTCTGAGACATCTGCCACAAGTCGGAAGCCGTGGCGCCTTGTCGCGTGAACATGATGTAATATTTCAAGAAGGCTGCCGATAAGTCGTGAAAGCTATGGACCGAGTTTTCTGGAGGTCGCGAGAACCAAGTGAGGGCTGGTCCTGCTAGGCTTTCGACAAACAGCTGGCAGTAGCCAGCTTTTTTTTCTTCGTCGGTGAAGTTCGCTCTTCCCAGCGTGATATTAAACGCCTTCATATGGTCCGTCGGATCAGAACCACCAGAGTAAGACGGAAGGCGGAGCTTTTCCGTTGAACGCAGCTTTACGTCGCTTATTTGTCATGAGAACGGCGTCCGCGAGGTGGCGGCGAGGACTCGGTCTATTTGGGGGGCCGAACTGTTGACATGGTGGATCTCAGAGGCCATATCCTGGAGGGAAAGTTTGAGAGCGGCGATCTCGTGGACCGTCATAGCGTCCGCTCCACCTTGTTCTTGAGGTATCGTCGGAGCCAGTCTGGTTTGCTCATGTGTCGTACTGTTGAACGGTAGATCTGGGAGATCTGAGATTGGTTCTTCGATGCCGGTGGTAGGGTTTGTCCAGAATAAATATCGACAAGCAGGGGTTGGGTTGCTTGTGGCTCCAGTAGTAGCGCCGAGAGCGGCGACGAGTGCAGCGAGTTGTATGTTCGTTGCCTTTTGGACTTCTTCCTGCTGTGCGAGGCGTGCTATGACGGTGTCCATAAACTCAGTCGAGGCTAGAGGTGCGAGAGGTGGAGTTGGTTCCGGTTCATCGCCGGAAGGGGAACTTGAATGACTCATGACAGGGTACTTTTCCGATATGCCCCACGGTGGGCGCCAATTGTTTGATCCGAATTCTGTCTAAGTGATTTGCGAATAATCGGGACTTGTCAGTGGGTTATTTCGGAGAAAGCGAATTTATTCCTTTATCTCGGTTACAAGAGTGGGTGTGAATATCCCTTACAAAAGTCGTTATCTCGGAAGGATGTTACAACAAGATCTAAAAGTTTACTAGTTAGGTCTTGCCGTTTTTCTTTGTGTCCTCTCCTTAGATTTTAATGCTCCTTTTATAGTTGCCTTTTGCCCTAGGTCGGCAAACCTAATGGGTCATATCTGTGTTAAGCCGAGTTAAAGGAGTCGAGAGCTGCTCTCTCGCGCCGAGCTTCCTCACGCTCTGTCGGGTAAAAAGCTGTCCGAAACCGAGCCACTGAGCCACTTTTGGACGATTGACCACCCGACTGTATCTCGTTGAACTGGGCCGACTCCTCTTTCTGATGGGCCTTGTTGGGCGCAGCCCATCTCCCATAAATACCTCAATAATGTAACCATTGTTTTTTACTTCTAATAATGTAACCATCGTTTAGTTCGCAGTTTTTTTGTAGTGTCTATTTCAAATAATGTAACCATCGTTTAGTTCGCAGTTTATTTGGCCAATAATGTAACCATCGTTTAGTTCGCAGTTTACAAAATTGTATTGGTCGTTATTTTGCTGTTTATTTGCAGTGTCCACTTCAAGTTGCTTTCTTACAACAATTGGGTTAATAACAGTATAACACGTACTAGAATATAATGCATTGTTCTGAAAGTAATCTATACTTTATTATAACTATTTTTCCTCTTGGATGTCTGACTGACAAACCGGTTTAATTGGCCAAATAACATCATCGTTAACTCGTTAGGTGTAATTACTTTTTAGTAGATGACACATTCAAACTTAGCAATGTTAATATATGAAAGAAACCCACTACACATATACTTTTGACTAGATTAATGTTCACATGATGATATATATTGCTTTTCTAATTCAAACTTTTCATCTAATTGTTTTTCTCCATCTGCACCACGACCATCTTAACATTGGTCTTTAAATAATATATAAAAACAAGAATCAAACAAATTGCCACCCTCCATTCAGAATCTTTGTAACTTCGCCAGCAAGTACTTTCTTGTTTATTTATTTTCCCTTTTTCTTTTCTTTGAAATAGACCGACCAGTCTTTTTTGCTGTACATATAAGTCAATTCATATGTCAGCTTCCACTTATTTCCTTGCGTGTCATATTTTACATACAATATCAAAGTTTTTTTAAAAGATTCAAGCATGCCAATTATTTTGTTGTCTAGTGTTTACGAGTATTAGGCCACGGCGCCTTCGTTCAATAGGGCTGCTTAAACTGAAAACATATTATCTTGGTGAAAAACTCATCTTAAGCGACTATATGCCACCAGTGACGGAGGCAGGATAATTTCTTACTAGGGTCAATTTGATAATAACTATAATTTACAAAGGTCAATAATTTAGGTTCTTTGACATTTCAGCAATTTTAGAAGGAAAATACAAGTAAATTTCCTTTTTTCGTATGGCCATGTGACTTGAATATCTTGTGGTTGCCACTTACAAATGTTGT
This sequence comes from Sinapis alba, assembly GCA_012274485.2. NCBI lineage: Eukaryota > Viridiplantae > Streptophyta > Magnoliopsida > Brassicales > Brassicaceae > Sinapis > Sinapis alba. The sequence continues at coordinate 3 of MU107825.1, read as the reverse complement.
AAA
>MU107824.1:11366-34352 GCA_012274485.2 Sinapis alba | reverse complement strand
TAGAAGCTTGAAGAACTTGCCATATGTCCAAACTGGCAAGATATGGATATAATGATTAGAAAATGGAATAACTTCGTCAACCTAACTCTTATGCGATTTATTCAACTTCATTAAAGACTCTAGACTGATTAATGGTTCCAAATCAAGCTTCTTACATAGTGATTCATCCTGGTTCGATTTGAAGCTTGAAGAACTTGCCATATGTCCAAACAGGCTAAACATGGATATCCTGATGAGAAAGTGGAAAAACTTCTTCAACATAACTCCTATGAGATTTATTCAACTTGATGAAAGACTCTTCACTGATTAATGGTTCCAAATCAAGCTTGTTACAAAGTGATTCATCCTTGTTTGATTAGAAGCTTGAAGAACTTGCCATATGTCCAAACTGGCTAGATATGTATATAATGATTAGAAAATGGAATAACTTCGTCAACATAACTCCTATGAGATTTATTCATCTTCATCAAAGACTCTCCACTGAATAATGGTTCCAAATAAAGCTTCTTGCATAGTGAATCATCCTGGTTCGATTAGAAGCTTGAAGAACTTGCCATATGTCCAAACAAGCTAAACATGGATATACTGATTAGAAAGTGGAATAACTTCTTCAACATAACTCCTATGAGATTTATTCAACTTCATGAAAGACTCTCCACTGAATAATGGTTCCAAATAAAGCTTCGTACATAGTGAATCATCCTGGTTCGATTAGAAGCTTGAGGAACTTGCCATATATCCAAACATGCTAAACATGGATATCATGATTAGAAAGTGGAATAAATTCTTCAACATAACTCCTATGGGATTTATTCAACTTCATGAAATACTCTCCACTGAATAATAGTTCCAAATCAAGCCTCTTACATAGTGATTCATCCTGGTTCGATCAAAAGCTTGAAGAACTTGTCATATGTCCAAACAGGCTAAATATGGATATCATGATTAGAAAGTGGAATAACTTCTTCAACATAACTCCTATGAGATTTATTTAACTTCATGAAAGACTCTCCACTGATTAATGGTTCCAAGTCAAGCTTCTTACAAAGTGATTCATCCTTGTTTGAGTAGAAGCTTGAAGAACTTGCCATATGTCCAAACTGGCAAGATATGGATATAATGATTAGAAAATGGAATAACTTCGTCAACCTAACTCTTATGCGATTTATTCAACTTCATTAAAGACTCTAGACTGATTAATGGTTCCAAATCAAGCTTCTTACATAGTGATTCATCCTGGTTCGATTAGAAGCTTGAAGAACTTGCCATATGTCCAAACAGGCTAAACATGGATATCCTGATGAGAAAGTGGAAAAACTTCTTCAACATAACTCCTATGAGATTTATTCAACTTCATGAAAGACTCTTCACTGATTAATGGTTCCAAATCAAGCTTGTTACAAAGTGATTCATCCTTGTTTGATTAGAAGCTTGAAGAACTTGCCATATGTCCAAACTGGCTAGATATGTATATAATGATTAGGAAATGGAATAACTTCGTCAACATAACTCCTATGGGATTTATTCAACTTTATTAAAGACTCTACACTGATTAATGGTTCCAAATCAAGCTTCTTACATAGTGATTCATCCTGGTTCGGTTTGAAGCATGAAGAACTTGTCATATGTCCAAACAGGCTAAATATGGATATCATGATTAGAAAGTGGAATAACTTCTTCAACATAACTCCTATGAGATTTATTAAACTTCATGAAAGACTGTCCACTGAATAAAGGTTCCAAATCAAGCTTCTTACATAGTGTCATCCTGGTTTGATTAGAAGCTTGAAGAACTTGCCATGTGTCCAAACTGGCTAAACATGGATATCCTGAATAGAAAGTGGAATAACTTCTTCAACAAAACTCCTATGGGATTTCTTCAACTTCATGAAAGACTCTCCACTGATTAATGGTTCCAAATCAAGCTTCTTACATAGTGATTCATCATGGTTCGGTTAGAAGCATGAAGAACTTGTCATATGTCCAAACAGGCTAAACATGGATATCCTTATTAGAAAGTGGAATAACTTCTTCAACATAACTCCTATGGGATTTATTCAACTTTATGAAAGACTCTCCACTGATTAATGGTTCCAAATCAATCTTCTTACAAAGTGATTCATCCTTTTTTGAATAGAAGCTCGAAGAGCTTGCCATATGTCCAAACAGGCTAAACTTGGATATCCTGATTAGAAAGTGGAATAACTTCTTCAACATAACTCCTATGAGATTTATTTAACTTCATGAAAGACTCTCCCCTTATTAATGGTTTCAAATCAAGCTTCTTACATAGTGATTCATCCTGGTTTGATTAGAAGCTTGAAGAACTTACCATATGTCCAAACAGCCTAAACATGGATATCCTTATTAGAAAGTGGAATAACTTCTTCAACATAACTCCTATGGGATTTATTCAACTTCATGAAAGATTCTCCACTGATAAATTATTCCAAATCAAGATTTTTACATAATGATTCATCCTGGTTCGATTAGAAGCTTGAGGAATTTGCCATATGTCCAAACAGGCTAAACATGGATATCCTGATTAGAAAGTGGAATAACTTCTTCAACATAACTCCTACGAGATTTATTCAACTTCATGAAAGACTCTTCACTGAATAATGGTTCCAAATCAAGCTTCTTACATAAGGATTCATCCTGGTTTGATTAGAAGCTTGAAGAACTTGCCATAGGTCTAAACAGGTTAAACATGGATATCCTTATTAGAAAGTGGAATAACTTCTTCAACATAACTACTATGGGATTTATTAAACTTTATGGAAGACTCTCCACTGATTAATGGTTCCAAATCAACCTTCTTATATGGTGATTCATCATGGTTCGATTAGAAGCTTGAAGAACTTGCCATATGTCCAAACAGGCTAAACATAGATATCATGATTAAAAAGTGGAATAACTTCTTCAACATAACTCCTATGAGATTTATTTAACTTCATGAAAGACTCTCCACTGATTAATGGTTCCAAGTCAAGCTTCTTACAAAGTGATTCATCCTTGTTTGAGTAGAAGCTTGAAGAACTTGCCATATGTCCAAACTGGCAAGATATGGATATAATGATTAGAAAATGGAATAACTTCGTCAACCTAACTCTTATGCGATTTATTCAACTTCATTAAAGACTCTAGACTGATTAATGGTTCCAAATCAAGCTTCTTACATAGTGATTCATCCTGGTTCGATTTGAAGCTTGAAGAACTTGCCATATGTCCAAACAGGCTAAACATGGATATCCTGATGAGAAACTGGAAAAACTTCTTCAACATAACTCCTATGAGATTTATTCAACTTGATGAAAGACTCTTCACTGATTAATGGTTCCAAATCAAGCTTGTTACAAAGTGATTCATCCTTGTTTGATTAGAAGCTTGAAGAACTTGCCATATGTCCAAACTGGCTAGATATGTATATAATGATTAGAAAATGGAATAACTTCGTCAACATAACTCCTATGGGATTTATTCAACTTCATTAAAGACTCTACACTGATTAATGGTTCCAAATCAAGCTTCTTACATAGTGATTCATCCTGGTTCGGTTTGAAGCATGAAGAACTTGTCATATGTCCAAACAGGCTAAATATGGATATCATGATTAGAAAGTGGAATAACTTCTTCAACATAACTCCTATGAGATTTATTAAACTTCATGAAAGACTGTCCACTGAATAAAGGTTCCAAATGAAGCTTCTTACATAGTGTCATCCTGGTTTGATTAGAAGCTTGAAGAACTTGCCATGTGTCCAAACTGGCTAAACATGGATATCCTGAATAGAAAGTGGAATAACTTCTTCAACAAAACTCCTATGGGATTTCTTCAACTTCATGAAAGACTCTCCACTGATTAATGGTTCCAAATCAAGCTTCTTACATAGTGATTCATCATGGTTCGGTTAGAAGCATGAAGAACTTGTCATATGTCCAAACAGGCTAAACATGGATATCCTTATTAGAAAGTGGAATAACTTCTTCAACATAACTCCTATGGGATTTATTCAACTTTATGAAAGACTCTCCACTGATTAATGGTTCCAAATCAAGCTTCTTACATAGTGATTCATCCTGGTTCGATTAGAAGCTTGAAGAACTTGCCATATGTCCAAACAGGCTAAACATGGATATAATGATTAGAAAGTGGAAAAAATTCTTCAACATAATTCCTATGAGATTTATTCAACTTCATGAAAGACTCTCCACTGATTACTTGTTCCAAATCAAGCTTCTTAGATAGTGATTCATCCTGGTTTGTTTAGAAGGTTGAAGAATTTGCCATATGTCCAAACATGCTAAACATGGATATCATGATTAGAAAGTGGAATAACTTCTTCAACATAACTCCTATGGGATTTATTCAACTTCATGAAAGAATCTTCACTCATTAATGGTTCCAAATCAAGCTTCTTACAAAGTGATTCATCCTTGTTTTATTAGAAGCTTGAAGAACTTTGCATATGTCCAAATAGGCTAAATATGGATATCATGATTAGAAAGTGGAATAACTTCTTCAACATTACTCCTATGAGTTTTATTCAACTTTATGAAAGACTGTCTACTGATTAATGGTTTCAAATCAAGCTTCTTACACAGTGATTCATCCTGGTTCGATTAGAAGCGTGAAGAACTTGCCATATGTCCAAACAGCCTAAACATGGATATCCTTATTAGAAAGTGGAATAACTTCTTCAACATAACTCCTATGGGATTTATTCAACTTCATGAAAGAGTCTCCACTGATTAATGGTTCCAAATCAAGCTTCTTACGTAGTGATTCATCCTGATTCGATTAATCACTTGAAGAACTTGCCATATGTTGAAACTGGCTAAACATGGATATCCTGATTAGAAGGTGGAATAACTTCTTCAACATAACTCCTATGAGATTTATTATGAGATTTTAGACTAAAGAAGAGATTCATGAACAGAATAAGAGATTTGCTAGAGAATCATGATGAACAAGAGAGAGACTAAGAACTAGAGTGAGAAAGTAGCCGAAATGTGTGTGTTCTTCATTTGGTTCGAGAGCATACAACATATATAGAAGGGAAATACAAGGGCTTTGAGAATCAAATGGATAAGGTAAGCATGTGGAGTCAAACCAAGGAGAAGCGCCTATTTGAATCTGTCCAATGACCATCCTCACACGTTTCCCTCTTTGACCAGGGCTGGCAGTCTATGACAGCCTGTCAGACACGCCCCCAAGCTGGATAAACGGTCAAGGGGAGAAGGATAAGGTTACCCAGTCACACAAGCTTCTTCACTAGTTACTCGAGTAACTTTGCACAACCCTTGCTATGTGTGGACAGTGTACGGACACCCTATCCGTACACTTACCCTAAATTTGCACAAGCCCCAAATGCCATCTTTGGTTGATCCAAACATGTCTTGAGTTTCCCATGTCCATACAAGGCCGTACCATCTGTACAAGTCCGTACGGATGCCCTATCTTTGCACTTCATCCATTTGCTCCCGAACTTCACCAAAGTCATCTTGCCCTCTTTAGTTCCCACTTCCATACACTGCTCAGCTCATTTCAACACTCCCCCTCAAGCTTGACCATGTGGAACAAGTCAAGCTTGGAATGCCATGAGCTCTTCCCCATTAAAAACCTCACCAAGGAAAAAACCATTGGGACAAAACCTTAGTGAGGGAAAAAGAGTGAAGAACTCACGGCAAGGGGATCAGTTCCGAGTAGAAGTTAGATCCATGAGTCCCAACCGTGTGTGGATGGACTCCATGGTCTTTTGTCTTGCAGCCTTGGTGAACTCATCTGCTAGTTGATCTTCACTTCTGGTGTAGCATGGCAAGATCACTCCTAACACTATCATCTGCCTCACCTTATGACAATCAACTTCAATGTGCTTTGTTCTTTCATGGAACAACGAATTTGTGGCAATGTGGATGGCTGCTTGGTTATCACAAAAAATAAATGACATGACTCAATCTTAGGACCTAATGAAAACTATAGTCTAAACAATGCCTTGATTTATTCGAATGACATAAATAAAAGACTCAATCCTGCAAGGTAAATCAAATGTTTATTAATAATGAAATGTGCTTACCTTACTTACCTTTTGGCATAGATTCAGATGCAAGCTTGAAGTGTGGTCGTTTCGAAGCTTGCCTCTTGCCTTGAAACTCACCGTATCACTTAAGGGGAGAGATGGTGAATAAGGAAACCATTTCTTTGCAAGGAAAGATGGACCATATAATAGCATCATCTTTTGGACCATTTTGTATAACATAAGGTATCTTCTCCTTAACTTCTTGTCCGGATATAGATAGCTTGCCCACTCGGCTTGTGATGTCTTCTAAGTTGGAATTTGAGTTGTCCTTGGCAAATAGACCTTCTATGTCTTCACTAAAGCTTGCAATCACACCTCTAGTTCCTGACCTTTTTCTTGGTGATCGTCTAAGGGTTGGAATGTTAATATCTGGTTCTATGGCGTCATCAATAGCTGGCTGTACTTTCCCAAGTGCTTTGTGAGATCCATCTCCTCTTGTTGTAGATTATTGATGGCTCTCTTTACTTCAAAGATCCTGGTCAAGTTTGAAGTGTTGCCATACACCTTGTGCAAGGTGTCCCATAGCTGCTTGGCTGTCTCACAGTGTGAGTAAGACTCCATGATAGGAGTATCAAGTGAGCTTTGCAAGGCAGACAGCACCATGAGGTCTTCCTGACCCCATTTGCCTTCATCCACCACTACAAACTCCTTGCCCTCTTCTCCTTGGGTGATTTCCTTTGGTGCCTCACTTGAAGTGATATGCCCCTATAAGCCTCTTCCTCCAAGGGCTGTCTTGGTCAGTCTTGACCAAGTAATGTAAATTGCTCCCTTGAGAACAACTGGAATGTGTACTGTTCTGTGTTGCTCCATCTTTTACTTTGAAGAGAGGTAGGAGCCTATTGATCTAAAGAGATAAAGAAGTAGAAAGAATAAACTACTCAAGTAAGTGGAAACCATACTTCTATCTTCATCTTTCTACTTCTTTATCTCTTTAGATCAATAGGCTCCTACCTCTCTTCAAAGTAAAAGATGGAGCAACATAGACCAGTACACATTCCAGTAGTTCTCAAGGGAGAAAACTACATTACTTGGTCAAGACTGACCAAGACAGCCCTTGGAGGAAGAGGCTTATGGGGGCATATCACTTCAAGTGAGGCATCAAAGAAAATCACCCAAGGAGAAGATGGCAAGGAGGTTGTAGTGGTGGATGATGGCAAATGGGGTCAGGAAGATCTCATGGTGCTGTCTGCCTTGCAAAGCTCACTTGATACTCCTATCATGGAGTCTTACTCACACTGTGAGACAGCCAAGCAGCTATGGGACACCTTGCACAAGGTGTATGGCAATAATTCAAACTTGACCAGGATCTTTGACGTAAAGAGAGCCATCAATAATCTACGACAAGAGGAGATGGATCTCACAAAGCACTTGGGAAAGTACAACCAGCTATGGTCAGAACTTGAGATGCTGAGGCCAAGTACCACTGACCCCAACACACTTGAGGAGAGGCGTGAGCAAGATAAGGTCTTTGAACTACTCCTCACACTGAACTCAAGCTTCATCAACCTCCTTAAGCACACACTGAGGTCCAAGGAGCTCCCAAGCTATGATGATGTGTGTGCTCAACTTCAGAAGGAGCTAGGCTCAGATGGTTTGTTTGGTGGAAAGGGGGATCTCTCTATGGCACACAAGGCTGAGAAGATTGAGATTGCCTCAGACAACAAAGCTAATTTCAAACCAAGAGGAGGAGGAGACAAGTCTGTGACTTGTGAGCATTGCAAGAAGCAAGGACACTCCAAGAGTAACTGTTGGATTCTTCATCCCCATCTCAGACCAGCCTCAGCAAACAAGTACCCACAAGCTAGAGCACATGAAGCAAGAGCTCATGAGTCCTCAAACAACATACGCATGGGAGAAGATGAAAGGGCCATGGTTTCAACCTCAAACACTGGTGGATCCACATCTCATGCTCTGGCCCAACCATCTCAAGATGATGCCTTCATCCGCAAGTCAGACATTGAGGCCTTGATCAAAGCCCTCAATGCAAATTCTGGTAACACTAAGAGTAATATTTTAAATGCATTGTCTAGTGTTAAACCATTGATTATTGACTCAGGAGCATCTCATCACATGATTAAGGATTCTAGTCTTATTAGCAATGTAGAACCTGCCTTAGGAAGTATAGTCATTGCAAATGGAGATACGATACCAATTAAAGGCATAGGAAACATGAAACTGTTTGAAAAAGAATTTAAAGCTTTCTATATGCCTACATTTACATCTAACTTAATATTTGTTAAAAAGGCAACTACTGATCTTAATTGCAATGTTATCTTTAGTCCTAATGATGTCTACTTTCAGGATATTGAGACTAGTAAGATGCTTGGAAAAGGTGTGAGCAAGGGAGACTTGTAGTTGCTTGAAGACACAAATCTGAGTTCTGATTTATCTTATGCGTTTAGTTCTCCTCCTGTTATTGCTGCTGATGTTCTATGGCATGCTAGATTAGGCCATCGTCACTCTAGGGCCTTAGGACTAATGTTGCCTTCTATTTCTTTTAAAAATGATAGTTGTGAAGCATGTATCCTTGGTAAACATTGCAAGACAGTATTCACTAAATCAGTACCATTTATGAGCTTTGTTTTTGATTTAGTTCATTCGGATGTTTGGACTGCTCCTTGTGTTTCTAGAGAGAATCACAAGTATTATGTCACCTTTATTGATGAAAAATCTAAGTATACTTGGCTAACATTAATAAAATCTAAAGATAGAGTGTTAGAAGCATTTTTGAACTTTCAAAGCTATGTTACTAACCACTTTAGTGCCAAGATCAAAATATTTAGGTCCGATAATGGTGGAGAATACACAAGTCATGCTTTCAAAAACCACTTAGCCAAGTATGGAATCATTCATCAAACAAGCTGCCCATACACACCTCAAAAAAATGGAGTGGCTGAGAGAAAGAATCGCCATCTTATGGAAGTGGCCAGAAGCATGATGTTTCATACAAATGTCCCAAATAGGTTTTGGGGAGATGTTGTGGTAGATGCATGCTATCTTATCAACAGGACACCTACAAGAGTCCTCCATGATGTCTCTCCTTATGAGGTATTAACTAAATCCAGACCCTCCATTGATCATTTGCGTGTGTTTGGGTGCACTTGCTTTGTCTTAATTCCAGGTGAACAAAGGAATAAACTAGAAACCAAGAGTATCAAGGCAATCTTTATTGGTTATTCAGCCAACCATAAGGGCTACAAGTGCAATGTACCAGACACCAGGAGAGTCATGGTCTCAAGAGATGTGAAATTTGTGGAGTCCAAGGGATATTATGATGAAAAGAGTTGGGATAACCTAAAGGATCTCACACATGCACCCTCAGATAGAGCTGCTAACCTAAGGACCATTCTAGAAAGCCTTGGTATTAGCCAACCAAATGGAGGGGCAGAAGCTCGATCTCCTCCAACTCCAGAGACTGTACAAGCTGAACCTGTCCTAGATGCCTCCCACCTTGATCCTGAAGGGGGCAGTGAAACAGAACAAGATGATCATGAGGCTCAAATCCATGATCAAGATGGGCAAGAACAACATGAGGCTGAGCCTACTCAACAAGTGGACGATGAGGAGGATCAACAAGGAACAGAACAAGAACCAGAAGCTGAGGTGCCAACCTTAAGGAGAAGCACCAGGATCAGACATGGACAAGAAAACTGGAAGAACACAAGAGTATACGTCAACGCCAATGCAGTAGCTCATCAAGTACAAGCCGTGTGTTCCCTAGCTCAATATCCAGCTGATCATCAAGTATTCATGAGCAACTTGGACCAGGAATACATACCAAAGATTTATGAAGAAGCAATAAAAGATGATGAATGGAGAGCATCAGCTGAAGAAGAGATCAATGCTATGATCAGGAATGACACATGGTTTGAATCTGAGCTTCCCAAAGGCAAGAAGGCTGTGACAAGTCGCCTATTATTCACAATCAAATACCTAGCTAATGGAAAGCAAGAGAGAAAGAAGACAAGGCTGGTTGCAAGAGGGTTCACTCAAACTTTTGGAGAAGATTACTTGGACACCTTTGCACCAGTAGCAAAACTTCACACCATCAGAATCATGCTCTCACTTGCACCTAACTTGGAGTGGGACTTATGGAAAATGGATGTGAAGAATGCATTCCTCCAAGGAGGGCTAGAAGATGAAGTATACATGAGACCTCCACCTGGACTTGAAGACATGGTTAAACCAGGCAATGTCTTAAGACTCAAGAAGGCTATCTATGGACTAAAACAATCACCAAGAGCCTGGTACCACAAGCTCAGCACCACTCTGAATGGGAGAGGATTCAGCCGATCTGAAGCAGATCATACCCTATTCACGCTCACCAGCAAACAAGGTATAGTAGTCATCCATGTATATGTTGATGATATCATCATCACTGGGAGTGACAAAGAAGGTATACAAACTACTAAAGCTTTTCTAAAATCTGTGTTTGATATTAAGGATTTAGGTGAGCTAAAGTACCTTCTTGGAATAGAAGTATGCCGATCTAAAGAGGGTCTCTTCTTATCCCAAAGAAAGTAAACACTTGATCTCTTCAATGGAGCAGGTATGCTTGGAGAAAAGCCAGCCAAGACCCCACTTGAAGATGGATACAAAATCCTACAAGAGGGGGAGTATGAAGCAACCCCATTTGATGATCCAAAGCAATACAGAAGACTAGTGGGTAAGCTTATCTATTTAACCATCACTAGACCTGATATTTGCTTTGCTGTGAATCAGGTGAGCCAGCATATGCAAGTGCCAATGGTGCATCACTGGAAAATGGTGGAAAGGATAATTAGATACCTCAATGGAGCTCTTGGTCAAGGAATATGGATGGGATGCAAGGGCAACACTGAAGTGGTTGGATATTGTGATCCTGATTGGGCAGGAGATAGGAATGATAGGAAATGAACCACAGGCTATTGCACATTCATTGGAAGCAATTTGGTAACAGGGAAAAGCAAGAAGCAAAAGGTGGTTTCATGTTCAAGTGTTGAAGCTGAATATAGAGCCATGAGGAAGCTGACCAAAGAGTTGGTATGGATAAAATGACTGCTCAAAGACTTGGGAATAGAGATCACCTCTCCAATCACAATGCATTGTGATAATCAAGTTGCAATACACATAACTGCTAATTAAGTGTTCCATGAGAGGACAAAGCACATTGAGGTAGACAGCCACAAGGTGAGACAAATGGTGATACAAGGAGTGATCTTGCCATGCTACACAAGGAGTGAAGATCAACTAGCAGACATCTTCACCAAGGATGTGAGTACAAAGGTGTGTGAGTCCATATATCCCAGACTTGGACTCATTGACATCACTCATGAATAAGATCCCTTACCATGGAGCTTCTACTCTTTTTCCTCAGTATGTTTTTGTCCCAATGGGTTTTGTATACTGAGGTTTTAATGAGGGAAGACTTCATGGTGTCCAAGCTTGACCATTACATTGGGTCAAGCTTGAGGGGGAGTATTGATCTAAAGAGATAAAGAAGTAGAGAGATGAAGATAGAAGTCTTGTTTGCACTTACTTTAGTTACAAGGTATTCCGTACAGTCTTGAGATCCAAGGATCATAACCTAGAGTGACTTGGAAGGCAAGGACTTGGGAGGCAGGGAACAGCTTAGACACGCCAAGCTCCTTACTCAGAAGCAAGTTTGAATGTCAAAGGAGGATCCGACCGTTTGGAGTAAGCCAAAGGCAAGGAGAATAAAATAGGATATAAGTCACATGTGTGGCTTAAGCTTGGGACTGTTTAGGAGCTGTCCCTTTCCTGGTTCAGACCAGATTAGTTTATTCTTTTCTTTATGTCTTCTATTGTGTTTAAATATACCTTGTATGCAAACAAAATCAGTAAGGAAAATAATATCCTTCTTTACTCTCTCTCTCTTAGTTCGAACTCTCTCCCTTCTCTCTTCCCTCACGGATTCATCACTCACTCACTCTCTTGTTCTTCACTCTTGATCTTCATAAAATAACAGCGCCAAGAAAGGGATTTGAAATCTTCCAAGCCCGGATGAGACTAGCTGAGAGGGATAGGTAGAATGGAAGTAAAAGAAGTAGAAACTAGACAAAACAGAGTGAGCACTTCCAGAAACAGAGTAAGGACCTCAAGAACTCTCAAGAACAGTTTCTATTTTCCAATGGATAAAGAAATTTCGAATTAGATTTGAGAAAAGTGAACCGATTAAAGGAAAGAGTAAGTGATTTAGAGTAGCTTTGCGGAAGGAAATGAGGTTATCAGGAGCTCAAAGCTCTGATACCATGTAATTTTATGAAGAACAAGTGTGAAGAACAAGAGAGAGAGTGAGTGATGAATCCGTGAGGGAAGAGAGAAGGGAGAGAGTTCGAACTAAGAGAGAGAGAGTAAAGAAGGATATTATTTCCTTACTGATTTGGTTTGCATACAAGGTATATTTAAACACAATAGAAGACATAAAGAAAACAATAAACTAATCTGGTCTGAACCAGGAAAGGGACAGCTCCTAAACGGTCCCAAGCTTAAGCCACACATGTGACTTATATCCTATTTTATTCTCCTTGCCTTTGGCTTACTCCAAACGGTCGGATCCTCCTTTGACATTCAAGCTTGCTTGTGAGTAAGGAGCTTGGCGTATCTAAGTTGTTCCTTGCCTCCCAAGTCCTTGCCTTCCAAGTCACTCTAGGTTATGTTCCTTGGACGTCAAGTCACTCTAGGTTTTATTCAACTTTATAAAAGACTCTCCACTTATTATTGGTTCCAAATCAAGATTCTTACATAGTGTTTCATCCTGGTTCGATTAGAAGCTTGAAGAACTTGCCATATGTCCAAACAGGCTAAACATGGATATCTTGATTAGAAAGTGGAATAACTTCTTCAACATAACTCCTATGAGATTTATTCAACTTCATGAAAGACTATACACTGAATAATGGTTCCAAATCAAGTTTCTTACATAGTGATTCATCCTGGATTGATTAGAAGCTTGAAGAACTTGCCATATGTCCAAACAGGCTAAACATGGATATCATGATTAGTAAGTGGAATAACTTCTTCAACATAACTCCTATGAGATCTATTCAACTTCATTTAATATTCTCCACTGATTAATGGTTCCAAATCAAGCTTCTTATTTAGTGATTCATCCTGTTTCGATTAGAAGCTTGAAGAACTTGCCATATGTTCAAAAAGGCTAAACATGGATATCATGATTAGAAAGTGGAATAACTTCTTCAACATAACTCCTATAAGATTTATTCAACTTCATGAAAGACTATACACTGAATAATGGTTCCAAATCAAGTTTCTTACATAGTGATTCATCCTGGTTTGATTAGAAGCTTGAAGAACTTGCCATATGTCCAAACAGGCTAAACATGGATATCGTGATTAGAAAGTGGAATAACTTCTTCAACATAACTCCTATGGGATTTATTCAACTTCATGAAAGACTCTCCACTGATTAATGGTTCCAAACCAAGCTTCTTACATAGTGATTCATCCTTGTTCTATTAGAAGCTTGAAGAACTTGCCATATGTCCAAACAGGCTAAACATGAATATCCTAATTAGAAAGTGGAATAACTTCTTCAACATAACTCCTATGAGATTTATTCAACATCATGAAAGACTCTTCACTGATTAATAGTTCCAAATCAAGCTTCTTACATAATGATTAATCCTGGTTCGATTAGAAAGTTGAAGAACTTGCCATATGTCCAAACATGCTAAACATGGATATCTTGATTAGAAAGTGGAATAACTTCTTCAACATAACTCCTATGAGATTTATTCAACTTCATGAAAGATTCTCCACTTATTAATGGTTCCAAATCAAGCTTCTTACATAGTGATTCATCCTGGTTCGATTAGAAGCTTGAAGAACTTGCCATATGTCCAAACATGCTAAACATGGATATCTTGATTAGAAAGTGGAATAACTTCTTCAACATAACTCCTATGAGATCTATTCAACTTCATGAAAGATTATCCACTGATTAATGGTTCCAAATCAAGATTCTTACATAGTGTTTCATCCTGGTTCGATTAGAAGCTTGAAGAACTTGCCATATGTCCAAACAGGCTAAACATGGATATCTTGATTAGAAAGTGTAATAACTTCTTCAACATAACTCCTATGAGATTTATTCAACATCATGAAAGACTCTCCACTGATTAATGGTTCCAAATCAAGCTTCTTACATACTGATTCATCCTGGTTCGATTAGAAACTTGAAGAACTTGCCATATGTTGAAACATGCTAAACATGGATATCTTGATTAGAAAGTGGAATAACTTCTTCAACATAACTCCTATGAGATTTATTCAACTTCATTAAAGACTCTCCACTTATTAATGGTTCCAAATCAAGCTTCTTACATAGTGATTCATCCTGGTTCGATTAGAAGCTTGAAGAAGTTGCCATATGTCCAAACATGCTAAACATGGATATCTTGATTAGAAAGTGGAATAACTTCTTCAACATAACTCCTATGAGATTTATTCAACATCATGAAAGACTCTCCACTGATTAATGGTTCCAAATCAAGCTTCTTACATAATGATTCATCCTGGTTCGATTAGAAACTTGAAGAACTTGCCATATGTCCAAACATGCTAAACATGGATATCTTGATTAGAAAGTGGAATAAATTCTTCAACATAACTCCTATGAGATTTATTCAACTTCATGAAAGACTCTCCACTTATTAATGGTTCCAAATCAAGCTTCTTACATAGTGATTCATCCTGGTTCGATTAGAAGCTTGAAGAACTTGCCATATGTCCAAACATGCTAAACATGGATATCTTGATTAGAAAGTGGAATAACTTCTTCAACATAACTCCTATGAGATCTATTCAACTTCATGAAAGATTATCCACTGATTAATGGTTCCAAATCAAGATTCTTACATAGTGTTTCATCCTGGTTCGATTAGAAGCTTGAAGAACTTGCCATATGTCCAAACATGCTAAACATGGATATCTTGATTAGAAAGTGGAATAACTTCTTCAACATAACTCCTATGAGATTTATTCAACTTCATGAAAGACTATACACTGAATAATGGTTCCAAATAAAGTTT
Source organism: Sinapis alba (assembly GCA_012274485.2). Lineage (NCBI taxonomy): Eukaryota > Viridiplantae > Streptophyta > Magnoliopsida > Brassicales > Brassicaceae > Sinapis > Sinapis alba. Next base: position 19,219 of record MU107824.1, on the reverse strand, counting down.
CTTACATAGTGATTCATCCTGGTTTGATTAGAAGCTTGAAGAACTTGCCATATGTCCAAACAGGCTTAACATGGATATCATGAGTAGAAAGTGGAATAACTTCTTCAACATAACTCCTATGAGATCTATTTAACTTCCTTTAATATTATCCACTGATTAATGGTTCCAAATCAAGCTTCTTATTTAGTGATTCATCCTGTTTCGATTAGAAGCTTGAAGAACATGCCATATGTTCAAACAGGCTAAACATGGATATCATGATTAGAAAGTGGAATAACTTCTTCAACATAACTCCTATGAGATTTATTCAACTTCATGAAAGACTATACACTTAATAATGGTTCCAAATCAAGTTTCTTACATAGTGATTCATCCTGGTTTGATTAGAAGCTTGAAGAACTTGCCATATGTCCAAACAGGCTAAACATGGATGTCATGATTAGAAAGTGGAATAACTTCTTCAACATAACTCCTATGGGATTTATTCAACTTCATGAAAGACTCTCCACTGATTAATGGTTCCAAACCAAGCTTCTTACATAGTGATTCATCCTTGTTCGATTAGAAGCTTGAAGAACCTGTCATATGTCCAAACTGCTAAACATGAATATCCTGATTAGAAAGTGGAATAACTTCTTCAACATAACTCCTATGAGATTTATTCAACATCATGAAAGACTCTCCACTGATTAATGGTTCCAAATCAAGCTTCTTACATAGTGATTCATCCTGGTTCGATTAGAAGCTTGAAGAACTTGCCATATGTCCAAACATGCTAAACATGGATATCTTGATTAGAAAGTGGAATAACTTCTTCAACATAACTCCTATGAGATCTATTCAACTTCATGAAAGATTATCCACTGATTAATGGTTCCAAATCAAGCTTCTTACATAGTGATTCATCCTGGTTCGATTAGAAGCTTGAAGAACTTGTCATATGTTCAAACAGGCTAAACATGGATATCCTCATTAGAAAGTGGAATAACTTCTTCAACATAATTCCTATGAGATTTATTCAACTTCATGGAGTCTCTACACTGATTAATGGTTCCAAATCAAGCTTCTTACATAGTGATTCATCATGGTTCAATTAGAAGCTTGAAGAACTTGCCATATGTCCAACAGGCTAAACATGGATATCATGATTAGAAAGTGGAATAACTTGTTCAACATAATTCCTATGATATTAATCAACTGCATGAAAGACTCTCCACTGATTAATGGTTCCAAATAAAGTTTCTTACATAGTGATTCATCCTTGTTCGATTAGAAGCTTGAAGAACCTGCTATATGTCCAAGCAGGCTAAACATGGATATCATGATTAGAAAGTGGAATAACTTCTTCAACATAACTCCTATGAGATTTATTCAACTTCATGAAAGACTCTCCACTTATTAATGGTTCCAAATCAAGCTTCTTACATAGTGATTCATCCTGGTTCGATTAGAAGCTTGAAGAACTTGCCATATGTCCAAACATGCTAAACATGGATATCTTGATTAGAAAGTGGAATAACTTCTTCAACATAACTCCTATGAGATCTATTCATCTTCATGAAAGATTATCCACTGATTAATGGTTCCAAATACGGCTTCTTACATAATAATTCACCCTGGTTCGATTAGAAGCTTGAAGAACTTTTCATATGTTCAAACAGGCTAAACATGGATATCCTCATTAGAAAGTGGAATAACTTCTTCAACATAATTCCTATGAGATTTATTCAACTTCATGGAGTCTCTACACTGATTAATGGTTCCAAATCAAGCTTCTTACATAGTGATTCATCCTGGTTCAATTATAAGCTTGAAGAACTTGCCATATGTCCAAACAGGCTAAACATGGATATCGTGATTAGAAAGTGGAATAACTTCTTCAACATAATTCCTATGATATTTATTCAACTGCATGAAAGACTCTCCACTGATTAATGCTTCCAAATAAAGTTTCTTACATAGTGATTCATCCTTGTTCGATTAGAAGCTTGAAGAACCTGCCATATGTCCAAGCAGGCTAAACATGGATATCCTGATTAGAAAGTGGAATACCTTCTTCAACATAACTCCTATGAGATTTATTGAACATCATGAAAGACTCTCCACTGATTAATGGTTCCAAATCAAGTTTCTTACATAATGATTCATCCTGGTTCGATTAGAAACTTGAAGAACTTGCCATATGTCCAAACATGCTAAACATGGATATCTTGATTATAAAGTGGAATAACTTCTTCAACATAACTCCTATGAGATTTATTCAACTTTATAAAAGACTCTCCACTTATTAATGGTTCCAAATCAAGATTCTTACATAGTGTTTCATCGTGGTTCAATTAGAAGCTTGAAGAACTTGCCATATGTCCAAACAGGCTAAATATGGATATCTTGATTAGAAAGTGGAATAAATTCTTCAACATAACTCCTATGAGATCTATTAAACTTCATTTAATATTCTCCACTGATTAATGGTTCCAAATCAAGCTTCTTACATAGTGATTCATCCTGTTTCGATTAGAAGCTTGAAGAACTTGCCATATGTTCAAACATGCTAAAATTGGATATCTTGATTACAAAGTGGAATAACTTCTTCAACATAACTCCTATGAGATCTATTCAACATCATGAAAGACTCTCCACTGATTAATGGTTCTAAATCAAGCTTCTTACATAATGATTCATCCTGGTTTGATTACAAACTTGAAGAACTTGCCATATGTCCAAACATGCTAAACATGGATATCTTGATTATAAAGTGGAATAACTTCTTCAACATAACTCCTATGAGATTTATTCAACTTTATAAAAGACTCTCCACTTATTAATGGTTTCAAATCAAGTTTCTTACATAGTGATTCATCCTGGTTTGATTAGAACCTTGAAGAACTTGCCATGTGTCCAAACAGGCTAAACATTGATATCATGATTAGAAAGTGGAATAACTTCTTCAACATAACTCCTATGAGATTTATTCAACTTCATGAAAGAATCTCCACTGATTAATGGTTTGAAATCAAGCTTCTTACATAGTGATTCATCCTGGTTCAATTAGAAGCTTGAAGAACTTGCCATATGTCCAAACATGCTAAACATGGATATCATGATTAAAAAGTGATGCAACCATGACTGATCCAGTTGTTGATTCGGATCTAGATGAGCTTGATGGAGCTGACAATGCCCAAGGAGCTGGAAAGAAGCTGGAGATGATTGAAAATGATTATATTGGCATGATGGATCAGGCTGGAAGAGGAGAAATTTGGCCTAATTCTTTTGTGGCATCAGATGACCATTTTCAGCCCAAAAGGAGATCAAATACACATGTTAAGGATCCAATATGTCTTGCTTAAGGGCCAGCCACGAAAATCAAGTGAAGAAGTCATCCAAAATAGTTAATATTGAGTTTTCAAGACAATTTTAGTTTTAATTAAGTTTTTCTTATTTTTCTACAATTTTATGACTTTTCCATTTCCTTCTTCTCTACTTAAACTCTCTTTTGTTTTCAAAAATATTATTCACCTTTTTTATCAAAAACTCTCTCTAAACTTGTGAATCCTTTGTTCATCTATGAACACTGATTGCTAAAGAGTTCATTCTCTGATTGCAAACTTGTCTTTGATTACAAACTGAGTTCATTCTCTTGATCTAGACAATTCTACACAAGATTTGATCATTCCATAGATCATCTCTGAAGATCACCCAATCAATCCATCCATCATCACTGAAATCAACCCCTTTCTCTCTCAAACCATCAGATCTACCTTCAAAAGAATCAGGGACAAAAGGATCTTATCATAAGGGATTCATCAAGTGGTATCAGAGCAGATTTGAAGGCTCTTGATCTCGGTTTGAATCTGAAACTCTTAAAAAATCTGGGTTTGATTCTAAAACTTTTGATCTTCTTCTTCTTTGTTTGGGGAATCTGATTTATTTCTCTGTAATTCTCATACAGTTCTTATCTTTCTATCTGTATAATCTGCAAGAGGGCCAACCAGATTAAAAAAAAAAGAAAAAAAAAGAATTTCGAAAAGTTGAAGAGAAATCCAACTTGGCTGAAGTGAAATCCAGCCCTGGTGGTAATGCCTCTTGCAAACAAAAATCTTGCAATCTTTCTATCTATTTCTTCTGTTTTGGGGTTAGGGAATTGATCTCTAAAGGCTTGATCTTTGTTTGTTGCTGAGCTACTGGATTCACAAGAGAAAAATCACAGAAAAATCAGAGAGAAACACTTGAGAGAAGTGAGGCTTAGGCTATTCATATATGTGCTAATTTTCTTGTTGAGTTTCTTAACAGGAAGCCATGTCTAGAGGAAGCAATGACAAAAGGAGATGTCCTGAAAAGGAGTTAGATTACAACCTGTTTGACTCTGCTACAAAAGCAGCCTTGAAAAGAAGAGAAAAATCTATGAGAAAAAGAGATTCATATGCTATTGATGAGTCTGGTTATGTGCAGGAAAGGATACCATCTAGGAGGTCACTGGAAAGGCTTAACAGGAGGAGCACACATCATGATCAATTCAGTTCTTCCACAAAGAGTTTGCTGGAAAAAAGACAGAATTTTTTAAGAAAAGAAAAATTGGTTTTTAACCATTCTGATTTTGTGCAGGAAATGGCACGACCAGGGAGGCAAGAGGAACCAATTAGGAGGAGCAGAGAACATCCTAGACATGCCAGAGAAGAGAAAGGTGGTTGCTATGGTCGTGATCCCATAAAGAAGTCTCAGAAACAACAAGCAGAACTTGATTATTTGCACAGCCAACTGTTTCAAGATGATTTCAAAAGGATTGCACAAGAAGTAATCAAGGAGTTTGCAAAAGACCAGTGTGTGAGACCAACCACTCGACCTTCCTCAAAGGTTCCTGACCCAATGAGTTCCAGCAAGCAGGAGCAGATCATTCAAGAGATGGAAACAAAGTCATCTAAGGTAAGTAAAGAACTTGAGACAGAAAATGAGTTTTCTCTTTTTTCTCCCCAGTCTGAACTTGTTGTCAATGAAACCTTTGATGAACTAACTCATCTTGAACCGGGGAAACCGAGTAGTATTGTCTCAGTATCTCAGGTCTTAGAAGAACCCTCACCAGAAACAGAGCAGAAGAGTTTAACAAAAACTAAAGTGTTGGAGCAGCAAATAAGCTTGGAACCAGAAACACCTCATGCACCTTTATCTCCTAACTCTCAAGAGCACTGTAAGGAACTTGTTATGGTTAATTCTCTGCCTGAAATGTTTGTTAAGGTTAGTTCTAGTGATGTCAAACGTTTTGGTCTAGACAAGGTAAAAGAATTTTGTGTTTCAAACTCTGTTTTTGAAAACATGATTAACTCTTTTAAAGTATTTGAACAAGATAAACTCCCTGATCAAAAATGTTTTCAGTCTGTTAGTGAACTCAATCCTGGTCTTGTTTTGAGTTTGGATAAGTTTGTGGAACTTAACAAAAGCCTTGATCACCCTGAAAAGAGAATTGAGTTTATTTTGCAACAATCTGATTTTACTTTCAGAAAACCGTGTGATTCTTTTGCTTGCTTTGAAGATAATGACGTTGATCTGAGTGTTTCTAGACATGAACTGATCACTGATGATTTGTTTTCTTCCACATGTGCCTGGAAAGAGCTTATGGTTAGGAATTTTCAGAAAGCAAAATCACTTAAATCTGAAACCGATTTTATTTGTGATTCTATTCTGAAACTTGGTATCTTGGGTTTTGAAACTAATAAATATTGGCATGTTTGGAGATCATTGTTTGAGAATTGTGTTGTTTTGAGCTTTGATGATATTCTGGTTTACAACACTTACTTTGATGTGTATCTTAAAAGTCTGAAATAAGTGCAACATGTTCTCAGAAAGAAATGCTTGGATATTGATCAGATTAAGAACATGTTTTTCCTATATGACACCAGATTTCTAGTCTCTGTTTTGAGTATCCAGGAACAGCAGGATGAGTCTCAGAGGATTGCAAGGAACAATAGTAAATGCAAATCTTATAAGCCTGAGATTTGGAGGTGGAAGTACTTGAGAAAAATGGATTCAAAACTCCAAGGAAGTTTCTGTCCAAAACCTTACTTTGATGATGCTTTCATGCTTATTTTCTTGATTATTTGTCTTGCTACTTACTTGTTTCTTTTTGATGTAGGAGATACAGATTTGAGGATAAATCTTTTTAAAGGAGGAGGGGATGATGCAACCATGACTGAACCAGTTGTTGATTCGGATCTAGACGAGCTTGATGGAGCTGACAATGCCCAAGGAGCTGGAAAGAAGCTGGAGATGATTGAAAATGATTATATTGGCATGATGGATCAGGCTGGAAGAGGAGAAATTTAGCCGAATTCTTTTGTGGCATCAGATGACCATTTTCAGCCCAAAAGGAGATCAAATACACATGTTAAGGATCCAATATGTCTTGCTTAAGGGCCAGCCACGAAAATCAAGTGAAGAAGTCATCCAAAATAATTAATATTGAGTTTACAAGACAATTTTAGTTTTAATTAAGTTTTTCTTATTTTTCTACAATTTTAGGACTTTTCCATTTCCTTCTTCTCTACTTAAACTCTCTTTTGTTTTCAAAAATATTATTCACCTTTTTATCAAAAAACTCTCTCTAAACTTGTGAATCCTTTGTTCATCTATGAACACTGATTGCTAAAGAGTTCATTCTCTGATTGCAAACTTGTCTTTGATTACAAACTGAGTTCATTCTCTTGATCTAGACAACTCTACACAAGATTTGATCATTCCATAGATCATCTCTGAAGATCACCCAATCAATCCATCCATCATCACTGAAATCAACCCCTTTCTCTCTCAAACCATCAGATATACCTTCAAAAGAATCAGGGACAAAAGGATCTCCTCACAAGGGATTCATCAGTAAGTGAAATAACTTCTTCAACATAATTCCTATGATATTTATTCAACTGCATGAAAGACTCTCCACTGATTAATGGTTCCAAATAAAGTTTCTTACATAGTGATTCATCCTTGTTCGTTTAGAAGCCTGAAGAACCTGCCATATGTCCAAGCAGGCTAAACATGGATATCCTGATGAGAAAGTGGAATACCTTCTTCAACATAACTCCTATGAGATTTATTCAACATCATGAAAGACTCTCCACTGATTAATGGTTCCAAATCAAGCTTCTTACATAATGATTCATCCTGGTTCGATTAGAAACTTGAAGAACTTGGCATATGTCCAAACATGCTAAACATGGATATCTTGATTATAAAGTGGAATAACTTCTTCAACATAACAACTATGAGATTTATTCAACTTTATAAAATACTCTCCACTTATTAATGGTTCCAAATCAAGATTCTTACATAGTGTTTCATCCTGGTTCGATTAGAAGCTTGAAGAACTTGCCATATGTGCAAACAGGCTAAACATGGATATCTTGATTAGAAAGTGGAATAATTTCTTCAACATAACTCCTATGAGATCTATTCAACTTCATTTAATATTCTCCACTGATTAATGGTTCCAAATCAAGCTTCTTACATAGTGATTCATCCTGTTTCGATTAGAAGCTTGAAGAACTTGCCATATGTTCAAACATGCTAAACATGGATATCATGATTAGAAAGTGGAATAACTTCTTCAACATAACTCCTATGAGATTTATTCAACTTCATGAAAGACTCTCCACTTGTTAATGGTTCCAAATCAAGCTTCTTACATAGTGATTCATCCTGGTTCGATTAGAAGCTTGAAGAACTTGCCATATGTCCAAATATGCTAAACATGGATATCTTGATTAGAAAGTGGAATAACTTCTTCAACATAACTCCTATGAGATCTATTCATCTTCATGAAAGATTATCCACTGATTAATAGTTCCAAATAAGGCTTCTTACATAAT
>MU107823.1:2138-19218 GCA_012274485.2 Sinapis alba | reverse complement strand
AGCAATTGTTTGCTTAGATCTAGATAGAATGGTTAGGGGAATGGAACCTCGTAACTGGTATGACTTGGTTTAGGTAGGATCGACCTTTGAGCTAGCTGGTAGTTGAGTGTACTAACCATTAGCTGAGGTGATTCGACCGGACCAGTATTAGATTGGAGTTAGTCCAATGGTTAAGTAGAGAATACTCCGCTGTGCATAAATTGAAAGGATCTAAGCTAGGGAATGACTAAGGTAGTCTTTAACTAAAGAGCTAAGTAAACATTCGCCTTAAGGGCAATCTATAAAAGAAAATGTTGAAAAATTGAGAGGTTCGGTCAGTGTGTGGACCGAGCAACGTGAGGCATCGACCGACTGAATGGAAGGATTTAACTCAACAGACCATGGACCGTCCGGACTGGTCCCAACTGTACATGAAAAATGACCCATACGTACTGATAGGCTGGTACGATCAGCCTTAACCGTTCTGAATGGAAGGATTTAACTCAACAGACCATGGACCGTCCGGACTGGTCCCAACTGTACATGAAAAATGACCCATACGTACTGATAGGCTGGTACGATCAGCCATCCGTACTGCCTGGGTGGACCAAGGACTGTCCAGCCTGGTCCATTAGGCCATCAAGAATTGACCCATACGTACTGATAGGCTGATATGATCAGCCTTAACCATACTGAATGGAAGGATTTAATTCAGGGGACCATGGACTGTCTGGACTGGTCCCAACAATACATGAAAAATTACCCATCCATACTGATAGGCGGGTACGATTAGCCATCTGTACTGCCTGGAAGGACCAAAGACTGTCCAGACTGGTCCATCAGGCCATGATCAGCCTTAGCTGTGCTGAATGGAAGGATTCAACTCAACCGACCATGGACTGTCCATCCTTGTCCCATCAGTTCTTGAAAAATGACCCATACATACTGATAGGCTGTTATGATCCGCCATCCGTACAGGCTTGAATGACCAAGGTCTGCCCAGACTGGTCCAACAGGCCTTAAAAAATCGACCCATGCGTACTGATAGGCTGAAATGATCAGCCTTATTCAAATTGAATGGAAGGATTTAACTCAACGGACCATGGACTTTCTGGACTGGTCCCACCAGTACATGAAAAATGATCCGTACGTACTGATAGGCTGATACAATCAGCCATTCGTACTGCCTGGTAGGACCAAGGTCTGCCCGACTGGTCCATCAGGCCATGAAAAATTGACTCATACGTACTGATAGGCTGAAATGATCAGCCTTAACCGTACTGAAAGGAAGGATTTAACTCAACGGACCTTGGACTGTCCAAACTGGTCTAAACAGTACGTGAAAATGACCCATATGTATCGATAGGCTGATACGATCAGCCATCTGTACTGCCTGGGTGGACCAAGGATTGTCCAGACTGGTCCATCAGGTCATGAAAAATCGACTCATTTCCGAGCATCCCTGGACTCACAAAGCTATGTGTAGCTCCAGTATCGAAAAGAACATGTGTTTTCACACCACCAATACTTAGGGTCCCTACACATGACCCAATCTAAGTACCTAGCCATTCTAAGTTTCGTACCATGCAATTCTACTGAATTGAAAAGAACAAGATCGGATAGTTACCAGTGATTGCTTGGAATGGCCCAGCCTTGTCCTCATCTTTGGACAGCTCATAGACACGGGGTGTTGAGGTCTGTCCATGGTTCTATTCTGGCCGGCTAGCCTCTCCTCGGCTCGTGCTAGGTCCGGATGACAACTTAGGGCAGTCCTTGCGGAGGTGCCCTTTCCTACCACAGTAGTGGCAAGTCCTGGTGTCACCACCAGCTCCTTGCTTCTGCCTGGGACAGTCACGAGCTGAGTGGTCCATCTTGCCACATCGGAGACAAGCTCCCATAGGCCTCCAGCGTTCACCTCCATGGTGTCGACCACACTTGGAACACAGAGACCTAACACTTGAAGGTTTGCCTTCCTCAGCCTGGTCCCTTTTCGTCTTTTGGTCACTATTACCACCCGTGGCAGCCGGGTGGCTTCGAACCTTCAGCTTAGCTTCTTCAGCTAGGTTGGTTTCCAGCATGGTCATCCTCTCAACTAACTCGGACACAGTGTGGAAGGTGCGGACAGAGCAGTAGGTTCGGAGCTTGACCCTAAGGCCTCTTATGAACCGACGTACCTGGACTGACTCATCCTCCAGTTCCTTTCCCACATAGCGCCTGAGTCGGTTGAACTCCTCTTCATACTCTCTAACCGTCCTGCAACCCTGGACCAGGTCCAAGAACTTAGCCTCCAAACGATCCCAAGCCTCTGCCGGGAAGTACTTGTGGTTGAACTCGACCTCAAAGTCCGAGAAGCGCTCAATGCTTCCATTGGTACGCTTTTCTAGTGCTAACCACCAGTTATGAGCATCGCCCTCCAGGAAATGGACTGCTATGGCCTTCTGATAATCCTCTGGGCAACGGGTGGAGTTGAAGTTACGGACCAGCCTGCTCTTCCACTCATCGGCCTCCAATGGGTCCACACTTCCAGCGAAGTGTTTGGTGCCCATCTTAGCTATGTGCTCCAGTAGCTTGAGGTAATCCATCCTCCTAACCGCCCTAGGTGGTGGATCAATCTCAACCACCTCGGCCACCTGTTCCACCCGCCTACCAGCTAGGGGAATGGCCGTAGGAATGGTTCCCGTTTGACCCACAGACGAGTTCACTAGTGGTGTGAACACTTGGGTCAGAGCTATCATCTGGGTGCCCATAGCTTTCATAGCCTCCAGCACATCCTTCATGGATGGCTCAGTAGCTGGGTTGGCTAACCCAGTAGTCACATTGCCCATAATCTCTCCACGCCCATCCTGGTGACCAGCATGTGAGGACTCATCTTCATCCTCCAGCTCCCTTTGCTGCTGTCCATCAGCTCCATCAGCTGGCCCCAACTCCTGATCCAGCTGAGTTCCAGCTCCATCCACACAAACTTCGGTTGAGTTGAGCTGAGCAGTTGGCAGTCCAGCGCCCACATTAGCCCCGTCTGGTTGGATAGGCAACGACACAGGCGGGTTAGTCCCATCCGCTTCAACCTGTCCAGACCCCCCAGCTGTTTCCTTACCCTTCCGTGAAGTCTTAGACTTCCTTGTGCCCTTGGGTTCAAATCAACACTCAAGGTTAGCACATTAACGTTTAAATAAGCAAAACATACAATCGCTAAGGCTAACACACAATCAATCAGACCTTACCATGAGACCCAGCCGGATGTGTGGTGATTTCCCCATAACCCATAACAATCCTAGAACCAACTCCGCTCTGATACCAACTTGTAAGACCCGATCCTGGTCCAAAGGACCCAACTAGGACCCGAAGCCTTACCAAACTATTCATGTAATTTTTGTTCACTTTTAAGGTCCAATATTTCTCTAAGTCATTTTCAATCATATGAGGTTCCACATTTCGATTCTTATTCCTATTCAGATAAGAGAAATTTTATCTTTATTAATATAAAACTTGTGATCCAATACATAGATTCAGTTGCACAATAGGCTATCATAAGTTTATGTGTTCATACTAACTAAACTATCCCACAACCCACACATCCATCCACGGCTCAGGTCTTCATGGTTCCTTGGCCTTGCCACGGTCCTGGTCTGATCCTGAAAGCAACATCATCACAAAACATATGTATGAGTACAATCCGATACCCTAACATACCAAGTCTACATTGCATGGTTTGGTTCTCCTATTCTATGCACTATATCCTATCCATTCAATTCACAAGGCACACGGCCACACCCAGGACATCCCCCAGGACGTCCTGGACCACTACTCAACACACGGCCTGACTGATTCCATGTGGACCATTCCCTTTGTCCACACCAAACCACAATCGACCATGGCTGGTTCCCAAATCTGCCCTACTCTAATAAATTTCCAAAAACTAATTAAAATTCATGACAATTCCTAATAAATCCTAATTAAGAATAATCCATAATCAGAATCCAAATAACCGGCCTCGCTCCTATTGATCTCGGCCACAATCAGCCAAAATGGCCATAACTGACCATCCATGAATCAATTAGGTAAAACCTAATAAATACCCATGATAATTCATGATAAATCCCCACTAAGAGGAATCAATGGTCGGAATTCAAATAATCCCACCGGAGCATACAGAACCCGACCAAGACCAGTCCGGCCTAAGGCCAAGGACTATGTTCCTGGACCGGCCAAGGCCTTGGTCCAGTCACATTAAGATTAACTCGCCATCCATATAAAGAATATAAAGGAGGAGAAGGAAATCAAGTAAGAAAATGGGAAGAAATGGGTCTGGAATCACCAAACCAACCACAGCCACACGGCATCATACCGCGGCCATGGCAGGAGGGTTCGGTCCATTCCACTCACATTGGGCGTGCGCTCTGGAGTGCTGAAGCCCTTCTCCAAATTCTTATCCTTGCCTCTAGTTCCCATCCTCAATCGATCTCCACTCCACACAAGCCAACTCCTGATCGGAATCAATCACCAACACACACAGCCAAGCCTTGATCTCTCTCTCTCTCTCTTTCTTTCTTTCTCTCTGTCACGATTTTGGCAGAGCTTTCCTTAGGGAAAATTGTGTCAATTCTGGACCCCTATGGTCTGTATTTAAAGGCCAGAACCGACCCCCAACTGCCTGGGCGAACAGGCATGACTTGGTGGCCGAATGGGTGCAACTTGCACCATTCCCACCCCTTCATCCCAACTGCCTCCAACCGCCCCTCGCTCCCTTATCCTGTTGGAATGCACGCTCCAGGGTCCTGTCCACTGCTCAGCCAACTTGTCCAAGACCCCAACTGGTCGGACCTCCCTTGGCCACCCAGGCCGGCACCATAACCGCCCCTGACCCGAGTCGCTTGACTAAGACCCAAACCCTTCACCCAGCTGAGGTGAGCTGGTTGCTAGCTGCCCCAGCTAAGTGAGCTAGTGGTCCAGCTACCGGAGCTGACTTAGTCTAGTGGTCCAGCTGCTGTAGCTTACCTGGTCGAGTGTGAGCTGCACCAAACTGTCCCGAGCTTGATCTAGCTGGCTGAACTAGATCCATACCTTGTCCAACTGCCTTAGAACTCCTTCAACCTTTCCTCCCTTGCCTTCCTTCGATTCTGGTTAAGTCTCAGCCTACTGAGGCCCTTAACCATCCGTTCCAGCCATGATACGCTTGTCCTTAGGTCATGTGACCTGACTGGTGCGTCTCCTTGTACCATGGCTGTGCCCAAAGGCCTTATCCGGATTGAGGGACATGACAAGTCTCCCCCACTTGAGATGGATTCGTCCTCGAATCCGACCCTAGACTTGTCGCCATGGAAAACTAGCCATACCATTCTCGGAAGTCCGCTCTCATCCTTGCTTCGGTCTCCCAAGTTACTTGTTCTTGTCCATTGCAATCCCAAACAACTTTGACCATCTGTATGGTCTTCCTTCCCATAGCGTTCTCCATTCTATCTACAATCCGAATCGGCCTTGTCTCCAAGGTGAGGTTTGTGCCTAGATCTGATGGAATCTCAGGGATAACTATGTCTTGATCCAAAAGACATTTCCTCAACTGAGATACATGGAACACATTATGAAATGCATCCATCTTTACCAGAAGGTTCAGCTTGTAAGCCACTGCACCAACCCTCTCTATGATCCTGAATGGACCCAAGTATCTTGGATCCAACTTCCTTCGGCCAGACACTCTTTTCCGGCCCTTAAAGGTAATCATCTTTAAGTAGACTATGTCGCCTATACTAAACTCCACATGCTTCCTTCTTCTATCCGCATAGGACTTGTGGCGGTCCTGTGCCTTAACAATACTAAATTGACCCATATGTACTGATAGGCTGATATGATCAGGCTTAACAATACTGAATGGAAGGATTTAACTCAGCGGACCATGGACTGTTTGGACTGGTCCCAACAGTACATGAAAAATGACCCATACATACTGATAGGCTGATACGATCAGCAATCCGTACTGCCTGGGTGGACCAAGGACTGTCCGGCCTTGTCCATCAGGCCATGAAAAATCGAGCCATTCGTACTGATAGGCTGATATGATCAGCCTTAACCATACTGAAAGGAAGGATTTAACTCAACCGACAATGGACTGTCCAAACTGGTCCCATTTGTACATGAAAAATGACCCATACGTACATATAGGATGATACGATCAGCAATCCGTACTGCCTGGAAGGACAAAGGACTGTCCAGACTGGTCCAACAGGACATGAAAAATTGACCCATACATACTGATAGGCTGAAATGATAAGCCTTATTCAAACTGAATGGAAGGATTTAACTCAACGGACCAAGGACTGTCCAGACTGGTCCATCAGGCCATGAATAATCGACCTGTACATACTGATAGGCTGAAATGATAAGCCTTATCCAAACTGAATGGAAGGATTTAACTCAACGGACCATGGACTGTCCGGACTGGTCCCATCAGTACATGAAAAATGACCCTTCCGTACTGATAGGCTGATACGATCAGCCATCCGTACTGCCTGGGTGGACCAAGGACTGTCCATCCTTGTCCATCAGGCCATAAAAATTGACCCATATGTACTGATAGGCTGATATGATCAGCCTTAACCGTACTGAAAGGAAGGATTTAACTCAACCGACAATGGACTGTCCAGACTGGTCACAGCAATACATGAAAAATGACCCATACGTACTGATAGGCTGGTACGATCAGCCAACCGTACTGCCTGTAAGGACAAAGGACTGTCCAGACTGGTCCATCAGGACATGAAAAATTGACCCATACGTACTGATAGACTGAAATGATAGGCCTTATCCAAACTGAATGGAAGGATTTAACTCAACGGACCATGGACTGTCCGGACTGGTCCCATCAGTACATGAACAATGACCCATGTGTATTGATAGGCTGATATGATCAGCCATCCGTACTGCCTGGGTGGACCAAGGACAGTCCAGCCTGGTCCATCAGGCCATATAAATCGACCCATACATACTGATAGGCTGAAATGATAAGCCTTATCCAAACTGAATGGAAAGATTTAACTCAACGGACCATGGATTGTCCAAACTGGTCCCATCAGTACATGAAAAATGACCCATACGTACAGATAGGCTGATATGATCAGCCATCCATACTGCATGGGTGGACCAAGGACTGTCCAGCCTGGTACAGCAGGCCATGAAAAAATTGACCCTTATGTACTGATAGGCTGATATGATCAGCCTTAACTATACTGAATGGAAGGATTTAACTCAGCGGACCATGGACTGTCTGGACTGGTCCCAACAATACATGAAAAATGACCCATACATACTGATAAGCTAGTACGATCAGCCATCCGTACTGCCTGGAAGGACCAACGACTGTCCAGACTGGTCCATCAAGCCATGAAAAATCGACCCATTCGTACTGATAGGCTGATATTATCAGCCTTAACCGTACTGAAAGGAAGGATTTAACTCAACCGACAATGGACTGTCCAAACTGGTCCCATCAGTACATGAAAAATGACCCATACGTACAGATAGGATGATATGATCAGCCATTCGTACTGCCTGGAAGAACCAAGGACGGTCCAGACCAGTCCATCAGGCCATGAAAAATTGACTCATACATACTGATAGGCTGATATGATCAGCCTTAACCATACTGAATGGACGGATTTAACTCAGCGGACCATGGATTGTTTGGACTGGTCCCAACAGTACATTAAAAGTGACCCATACGTACTGATAGGCTAGTATGATCAGCCATCCGTACTGCCTGGAAGGACCAAGGACTGTCCAGATTGGTCCATCAGGCCATGAATAATCGACCCATACGTACTGATAGGCTGATAATATCAGCCTTAACCGTACTGAATGGAAGGATTTAACTCAGCGGACCATGGACTGTCGGGACTGGTCCCAACAATACATTAAAAATGACCCATACGTACATATAGGCTGGTATGATCAGCCATTCGTACTGCCTGGAAGGACCAAGGACTTTCCAGACTGGTCCATCAGGCCATGAAAAATCAACCCATACGTACTGATAGGCTGATAGTATCAGCCTTAACCATACTGAATGGAAGGATTTAACTAAGCGGACCATGGACTGTCCAGACTTGTCACAAAAGTGCATTAAAAATGACCCATGCGTTATGATAGGCTGGTACGATCAGCCATTCGTACTGCCTAGAAGGACCAAGGACTGTCCAGACTGGTCCATCAGGCAATGAAAAATCAACCCATACGTACTGATAGGCTGAAATGATAAGCTTTATCCAAACTGAATGGAAGGATTTAACTTAACGGACCATGAACTGTCAGTACTCATCCCATCAGTACATGAAAAATGACCCATACATACTGATAGGCTGATACTATCAGCCATCCGCACTGCCTGGGTGGACCAAGGACTGTACAGCCTTGTCCATCAGGCAATGAAAAATCGACACATACGTGTTGATAGGCTGATATGATCAGCCTTAACCGTACTTAAAGGAAGGATTTAACTCAACCGACAATGGACTGTCCAAACTGGTCCCATCAGCACATGAAAAATGACCCATACGTACAAATAGGATGATACGATTAGCGATCCGTACTGCCTGGAAGGACCAAGGACTGTCCAGACTGGTCCATCAGCACATGAAAAATCGACTCATACGTATTGATAGGCTGATATGATCAGTCTTAACCATACTGAATGGAAGGATTTAACTCAGCGGACCATGGACTGTCTGACGGGTCCCAACAGTACATGAAAAATAACCCATACGTACTGATAGGCTTGTACGAACAGCCATCCGTACTGCCTCGAAGGACCAAGGACTGTCCAGACTGGTCCATTAGGCCTTGAAAAGTCGACCCATACGTACTGACAGGCTGAAATGATAACTGTTATCAAAACTGAATGGAAGGATTTAACTCAACGGACCATGGACTGTCCGGACTCGTCCCATCAGTACATGAAAAATGACCCATACGTACTGATAGGCTGGTACAATCAGCCATCCGTACTACCTGAAAGGACCAAGGACTGTCCAAACTGGTCTATCAGGCCATGAAAAATCGACTCATACGTACTGATAGGCTGATATGATCAGCCTTAACCATACTGAATGGAAGGATTTAACTCAGCGGAACATGGACTGTCTGGACTGGTCCCAACAGTACATATAAATTGACCGATACATACCGAAAGGTTGGTACGATCAGCCATCCGTACTGCCTGGAAGGACCAAGGACTCTCTAGACTGGTCCATCAGGCCATGAAAAATCGACCCATTCGTACTGATAGGCTGAAATGATAAGCCTTATCCAAACTCAATGGAAGGATTTAACTCAACTGACCATGGACTGTCCGGACTGGTCCCATCAGTACATGAAAAATGACCCTTCCGTACTGATAGGCTGATACGATCAGCCATCCGTACTGCCTGGGTGGACCAAGGACTGTCCATCCTTGTCCATCAGGCCATTAAAATCGACCCATACGTACTGATAGGCTGATATGATCAGCCTTAACCGTACTGAAAGGAATGATTTAACTCAACCGACAATGGACTGTCCGGACTGGTCACAGCAGTACATGAAAAATGACCCATACGTACTGATAGGCTTGTACGATCAGCCAACCGTACTGCCTGTAAGGACAAAGGACTGTCCAGACTGGTCCATCAGGACATGAAAAATTGACCCATACGTACTGGTAGACTGAAATGATAGGCCTTATCCAAACTGAATGGAAGGATTTAACTCAACGGACCATGGACTGTCCGGACTGGTCCCATCAGTACATGAAAAATGACCCATGCGTATTGATAGGCTGATACGATCAGCCATCCGTACTGCCTGGGTGGACCAAGGACAGTCCAGCCTGGTCCATCAGGCCATATAAATCGACCCATACGTACTGATAGGCTGAAATGATAAGCCTTATCCAAACTGAATGGAAAGATTGAACTCAACGGACCATGGATTGTCCAAACTGGTCCCATCAGTACATGAAAAATGACCCATACGTACAGATAGGCTGATATGATCAGCCATCCATACTGCATGGGTGGACCAAGGACTGTCCAGCCTGGTACAGCAGGCCATGAAAAAATTGACCCTTATGTACTGATAGGCTGATATGATCAGCCTTAACTATACTGAATGGAAGGATTTAACTCAGCGGACCATGGACTGTCTGGACTGGTCCCAACAATACATGAAAAATGACCCATACATACTGATAAGCTAGTACGATCAGCCATCCGTACTGCCTGGAAGGACCAACGACTGTCCAGACTGGTCCATCAGGCCATGAAAAATCGACCCATTCGTACTGATAGGCTGATATGATCAGCCTTAACCGTACTGAAAGGAAGGTTTTAACTCAACCGACAATGGACTGTCCAAACTGGTCCCATCAGTACATGAAAAATGACCCATACGTACAGATAGGATGATTTGATCAGCCATTCGTACTGCCTGGAAGAACCAAGGACTGTCCAGACCAGTCCATCAGGCCATGAAAAATTGACTCATACGTACTGATAGGCTGATATGATCAGCTTTAACCATACTGAATGGACGGATTTAACTCAGCGGACCATGGATTGTTTGGACTGGTCCCAACAGTACATTAAAAGTGACCCATACGTACTGATAGGCTAGTATGATCAGCCATCCGTACTGCCTGGAAGGACCAAGGACTGTCCAGATTGGTCCATCAGGCCATGAATAATCGACCCATACGTACTGATAGGCTGATAATATCAGCCTTAACCGTACTGAATGGAAAGATTTAACTCAGCGGACCATGGACTGTCGGGACTGGTCCCAACAATACATTAAAAATGACCCATACGTACATATAGGCTGGTATGATCAGCCATCCGTACTGCCTGTAAGGACCAAGGACTTTCCAGACTGGTCCATCAGGCCATGAAAAATCAACCCATACGTACTGATAGGCTGATAGTATCAGCCTTAACCATACTGAATGGAAGGATTTAACTCAGCGGACCATGGACTGTCAAGACTTGTCACAAAAGTGCATTAAAAATGACCCATACGTTATGATAGGCTGGTACGATCAGCCATTCGTACTGCCTAGAAGGACCAAGGACTGTCCAGACTGGTCCATTAGGCCTTGAAAAATCGACCCATACGTACTGACAGGCTGAAATGATAACTGTTATCAAAACTGAATGGAAGGATTTAACTCAACGGACCATGGACTGTCCGGACTCGTCCCATCAGTACATGAAAAATGACCCATACGTACTGATAGGCTGGTACAATCAGCCATCCGTACTACCTGGAAGGACCAAGGACTGTCCAAACTGGTCTATCATGCCATGAAAAATCGACTCATACGTACTGATAGGCTGATATGATCAGCCTTAACCATACTAAATGGAAGGATTTAACTCAGCAGAACATGGACTGTCTGGACTGGTCCCAACAGTACATATAAATTGACCTATACGTACTGAAAGGTTGGTACGATAAGCCATCCGTACTGCCTGGAAGGACCAAGGACTCTCTAGACTGGTCCATCAGGCCATGAAAAATCGACATATTCGTACTGATAGGCTGAAATGATAAGCCTTATCCAAACTCAATGGAAGGATTTAACTCAACTGACCATGGACTGTCCGGACTGGTCCCATCAGTACATGAAAAATGACCCTTCCGTACTGATAGGCTGATACGATCAGCCATCCGTACTGCCTGGGTGGACCAAGGACTGTCCATCCTTGTCCATCAGGCCATAAAAATCGACCCATACGTACTGATAGGCTGATATGATCAGCCTTAACCGTACTGAAAGGAAGGATTTAACTCAACCGACAATGGACTGTCCGGACTGGTCACAGCAGTACATGAAAAATGACCCATACGTACTGATAGGCTTGTACGATCAGCCAACCGTACTGCCTGTAAGGACAAAGGACTGTCCAGACTGGTCCATCAGGACATGAAAAATTGACCCATACGTACTGATAGACTGAAATGATAGGCCTTATCCAAACTGAGTGGAAGGATTTAACTTAACGGACCATGGACTGTCCGGACTGGTCCCATCAGTACATGAACAATGACCCAAGCGTATTGATAGGCTGATACGATCAGCCATCCGTACTTCCTTGGTGGACCAAGGACAGTCCAGCCTGGTCCATCAGGCCATATAAATCGACCCATACGTACTGATAGGCTGAAATGATAAGCCTTATCCAAACTGAATGGAAAGATTTAACTCAACGGACCATGGATTGTCCAAACTGGTCCCATCAGTACATGAAAAATGACCCATACGTACAGATAGGCTGATATGATCAGCCATCCATACTGCATGGGTGGACCAAAGACTGTCCAGCCTGGTACAGCAGGCCATGAAAAAATTGACCCTTATGTACTGATAGGCTGATATGATCAGCCTTAACTATACTGAATGGAAGGATTTAACTCAGCGGACCATGGACTGTCTGGACTGGTCCCAACAATTAACTCAGCGGACCATGGATTGTTTGGACTGGTCCCAACAGTACATTAAAAGTGACCCATACGTACTGATAGGCTAGTATGATCAGCCATCCGTAAGGCCTGGAAGGACCAAGGACTGTCCAGATTGGTCCATCAGGCCATGAATAATCGACCCATACGTACTGATAGGCTGATAATATCAGCCTTAACCGTACTGAATGGAAGGATTTAACTCAGCGGACCATGGACTGTCGGGACTGGTCCCAACAATACATTAAAAATGACCCATACGTACATATAGGCTGGTATGATCAGCCATCCGTACTGCCTGGAAGGACCAAGGACTTTCCAGACTGGTCCATCAGGCCATGAAAAATCAACCCATACGTACTGATAGGCTGATAGTATCAGCCTTAACCATACTGAATGGAAGGATTTAACTCAGCGGACCATGGACTGTCCAGACTTGTCACAAAAGTGCATTAAAAATGACCCATACGTTATGATAGGCTGGTACGATCAGCCATTCGTACTGCCTAGAAGGACCAAGGACTTTCCAGACTGGTCCATCAGGCAATGAAAAATCAACCCATACGTACTGATAGGCTGAAATGATAAGCTTTATCCAAACTGAATGGAAGGATTTAACTTAACGGACCATGAACTGTCAGTACTCATCCCATCAGTACATGAAAAATGACCCATACATACTGATAGGCTGATACTATCAGCCATCCGCACTGCCTGGGTGGACCAAGGACTGTACAGCCTTGTCCATCAGGCAATGAAAAATCGACACATACGTGTTGATAGGCTGATATGATCAGCCTTAACCGTACTTAAAGGAAGGATTTAACTCAACCGACAATGGACTGTCCAAACTTGTCCCATCAGCACATGAAAAATGACCCATACGTACAAATAGGATGATACGATTAGCCATCCATACTACCTGGAAGGACCAAGGACTGTCCAGACTGGTCCATCAGCACATGAAAAATCGACTCATACGTATTGATAGGCTGATATGATCAGTCTTAACCATACTGAATGGAAGGATTTAACTCAGCGGACCATGGACTGTCTGACGGGTCCCAACAGTACATGAAAAATGACCCATACGTACTGATAGGCTTGTACGAACAGCCATCCGTACTGCCTCGAAGGACCAAGGACTGTCCAGACTGGTCCATTAGGCCTTGAAAAATCGACCCATACGTACTGACAGGCTGAAATGATAACTCTTATCAAAACTGAATGGAAGGATTTAACTCAACGGACCATGGACTGTCCGGACTCGTCCCATCAGTACATGAAAAATGACCCATACGTACTGATAGACTGATATGATCAGCCATCCGTACTGCCTGGGTGGACCAAGGACTGTCCAGCCTTGTCCATCAGGCAATGAAAAATCAAGCCGTACGTACTGATAGGCTGATATGATCAGCCCTAACCGTACTTAAAGGAAGGATTTAACTCAACCGACAATGGACTGTGCAAACTGGTCTCATCAGTACATGAAAAATGACCCATACATACAAATAGGATGATA
The DNA here is from genome assembly GCA_012274485.2 of Sinapis alba. NCBI lineage: Eukaryota > Viridiplantae > Streptophyta > Magnoliopsida > Brassicales > Brassicaceae > Sinapis > Sinapis alba. The sequence goes on along the minus strand of MU107823.1, from coordinate 5,231 downwards.
CAATCAGCCATCCGCACTGTGTGAAAGGACCAAGGCGGTCCAGGCTGGTCCATCAGGCCATGAAAAATCGACTCATACGTACTGATAGGCTGATATGATCAGTCTTAACCATACTGAATGGAAGGATTTAACTCAGCGGACCATGGACTGTCTGGATGGGTCCCAACAGTACATGAAAAATGACCCATACGTACTGATAGGTTGGTACGATCAGCCATCCGTACTGCCTGGAAGGACCAAGGACTGTCCAGACTGGTCCATCAGGCCATGAAAAATCGACCCACACGTACTGATAGGCTGAAATGATACACCTTATCCAAACTGAATGGAAGGAATTAACTCAACGGACCATGGACTCTCCGGACTGGTCCCATCAGTACATGAAAAATGAGTGATACGTACTGATAGGCTGATACGATCATCTATCCGTACTGCCTGGGTGGACCAAGGACTGTCCAGCCTTGTCCATCAAGCCATGAAAAATCGAGCCATTCCTACTGATAGGCTGATATGATCAGCCTTAACCGTACTGAAAGGAAGGATTTAACTCAACCGACAATGGACTGTCCAAACTGGTCCCATTTGTACATGAAAAATGACCCATACGTACATATAGGATGATACGATCAGCAATCCGTACTGCCTGGAAGGACAAAGGACTGTCCAGACTGGTCCATCAGGACATGAAAAATTGACCCATACGTAGTGATAGGCTGAAATGATAAGCCTTATTCAAACTGAATGGAAGGATTTAACTCAACGGACCAAGGACTTTCCAGACTGGTCCATCAGGCCATGAAAAATCGACCCGTACGTACTGATAGGCTGAAATGATAAGCCTTATCCAAACTGAATGGAAGGATTTAACTCAACGGACCATGGACTGTCCGGACTGGTCCCATCAGTACATGAAAAATGACCCATCCGAAGTGATAGGCTGATACGATCAGCCATCCTTACTGCCTGGGTGGACCAAGGACAGTCCAGCCTGGTCCATCAGGCCATATAAATCGACCCATACATACTGATAGGCTGAAATGATAAGCCTTATCCAAACTGAATGGAAAGATTTAACTCAACGGACTATGGATTGTCCAAACTGGTCCCATCAGTACATGAAAAATGACCCATACGTACAGATAGGCTGATACGATCAGCCATCCTTACTGCATGGGTGGACCAAGGACTGTCCAGCCTGGTACAACAGGCCATGAAAAAATTGACCCATATGTACTGATAGGCTGATATGATCAGCCTTAACCATACTGAATGGAAGGATTTAACTCAGCGGACCATGGACTGTCTGGACTGGTCCCAACAATACATGAAAAATGACCCATACATACTGATAAGCTAGTACAATCAGCCATCCCTACTGCCTGGAAGGACCAACGACTGTCCAGACTGGTCCATCAGGCCATGAAAAATCGACCCACACTTACTGATAGGATGAAATGATAAGCCTTATCCAAACTGAATGGAAGGATTTAACTCAGCGGACCATGGACTGTCTGGACTGGTCCCAACAGTACATAAAAAAAGACCCATACGTACTGATAGGCTGGTACAATCAGCCATCCGTACTACATGGAAGGACCAAGGACTATCCAGACTGGTCTATCAGGCCATGAAAAATCAACTCATACGTACTGATAGGCTGATATGATCAGCCTTAACCATACTGAATGGAAGGATTTAACTCAGCGGAACATGGACTGTCTGGACTGGTCCCAACAGTACATATAAATTGACCGATACGTACTGAAAGGTTTGTACGATCAGCCATCCGTACTGCCTGGAAGGACCAAGGACTCTCTAGACTGGTCCATCAGGCCATGAAAAATCGACCCATTCGTACTGATAGGCTGAAATGATAAGCCTTATCCAAACTCAATGGAAGGATTTAACTCAACTGACCATGGACTGTCCGGACTGGTCCCATCAGTACATGAAAAATGACCCATCCGTACTGATAGTCTGTACGATCAGCCATCCGTACTGCCTGGGTGGACCAAGGACTGTCCAGCCTTGTCCATCAGGCCATGAAAAATCGACCCATTCGTACTGATAGGCTGATATGATCAGCCTTAACATACTGAAAGGAAGGATTTAACTTAACCAACAATGGACTGTCCAAACTGGTCCCATCTGTACATGAAAAATGACCCATACGTACATATAGGATGATACGATCAGCCATCCGTACTGCCTGGAAGAAACAAGGACTGTCCAGACTGGTCCATCAGGCCATGAAAAATCGACTCATACGTACTGATAGGCTGATATAATCCGCCTTAACCATACTGAATGGAAGGATTTAACTCAGCGGACCATGGACTGTTTGGACTGGTCCCAACAGTACATAAAAAATTACCCATACATATTGATAGGCTAGTACGTTCAGCCATCCGTACTGCCTGGAAGGACCAAGGACTGTCCAGACTGGTCCATAAGGCCATGAAAAATTGACCCATACGTACTGATAGGCTAAAATGATAAGCCTTATCCAAACTGAATGGAAGGATTTAACTCAACAGACCATGGACTGCCGGACTGGTCCCATCAGTACATGAAAAATGGCCCATCCGTACTGATAGGCTGATACGATCAGCCATCCGTACTGCCTGGGTGGACCAAGGACTGTCCAGCCTTGACCATCAGGCCATGAAAAATCGACCCATTCGTATTGATACGCTGATATGATTAGCCTTAACCGTACTGAAAGGAAGGATTTAACTCAACCGACAATGGACTGTCCAAACTGGTCCCATTTGTACATGAAAAATGACCCATACGTACATATAGGATGATACGATCAGCAATCCATACTGCCTGGAACGACAAAGGACTGTCCAGACTGGTCCATCAGGACATGAAAAATTGACCCATACTTACTGATAGGCTGAAATGATAAGCCTTATTCAAACTGAATTGAAGGATTTAACTCAACGGACCAAGGACTGTCCAGACTGGTCCATCAGGCCATGAAAAATCGACCCGTACGTACTGATAGGCTGAAATGATAAGCCTTATCCAAACTGAATGGAAGGATTTAACTCAACGGACCATGGACTGTCCGGACTGGTCCCATCA
>MU107821.1:0-39233 GCA_012274485.2 Sinapis alba | reverse complement strand
CTCATAAATATTTTATAATTAGTACTATATTTTCAATTCAACTAAAATTTTGACATTAATCATCATATCTACATATATTAATTTAGCAACAAAACACAGTAAAAATACATAAATTTTAAGAATAAATAGAAAATTCATAAAACAAGACAAATAGATCAATTTATGATATTTTAGATGTTTCACAAAATCAAACTAAAAAGTTGTTTTTTATCTGTTCATTTGCCCGCAAAACAAAGTTAGCCCTAATTATTATATACTCCGTGGTTTTTAAGGTTTTGCATATCGATTAAAAAATTATAAATTTTTATACAATTTTTTTTTTAATCTAAAAAATAATAACTACAACTAATTCAACCAATAAAAATTACACTGCAAAATATAAATGATCAAAAATATCAATTTACATTTAATTTTTACACAAAATTTTAAAAATACCACTTAAAATAAAATAACTTTTTTAAAGCTCTACTTAAAGTGATCCTGAGGGAGTAGTAAAAGGTTATTGTATAGTACTGGAATACTAATGTTATAATTGAACCGGTATTTTGTTCATGTACCTTAAGCTTCTAATATATAGTATATAGTATACCAATGCAACTTTTACATATCCCGCCAAATGGTAAACTAACCTTCTCATCTTATTTCCAAGTTCCAACACTGAAAATTCTGAAATTCAAAAGCCAAATTAGTTAACAAACTATTATAGTCATCATATATAATCAACTAGTTAACAAGCACGTCCAAATCCAATACATTATTGTCCGTGACCAAAATACAAACAGAATAGAACGTGCTTCATGAAGAGACAATATTCGTTTTTGGTTATCAAATAAAATCATTTAAAATTAAATTACTATCAGGCTATGATATACAGTGACGTTCGTCGGTTTTAAGTACATAACTTACCGGAGTTGTTATCTTATGGGTAAAGTCTTTTGCCTTAAAGGTTGAGGCAACATGTTCGAATCTCAGCAACTGCGGAAATGAGACTTATCAACGGGTTCTTGTCTTTAGCCTAAAGAAAATTAAGGGTTCGGTTCAAAAATAAAGTAACCGTACTTATTTGTAACATAATTGTCATTACATATTTCAGTCATAGTCAAAATGGTATCAAGGACGATTATGTTTGGACCACAAAGTCTTAGCGTTATTTTGCTGTCTACATTCATTTCTAGAACTCGTTTTCATGTTAATTGAATATTTTTGTATTTTAGTACTTTACCGTACCGACCACATCAACAGAGATTGGACCTCATAGTATCCACGTACATTCAAAACAAACAACCCCATTTTAACCTCTTTGTGCGTAAAAGTTAAATTAGTTTAACTTAATCGTATATTTATCTATACAAAATGTATATTCAAATTAGAAACGTTTGTGGACTTATACAGCTTAAGTTGTTGGGGCATCACAATGTTAATACAATTTTCAAATGACTAATCATATTGTACTCAGTTAAATGTCTACAGTACAACTAATGACATATTGACATGGACGTCACAATGAGATCAAGGACCAACCTCCCAACTAATCCAACGATTCCTTAATTAATTTCTAATGCAGAACAAAATATTATAATTCTAATTTCTTAAAAAATTTAACTATATGATCCATCCATAGATTCACCATTTTCTTAAAGCGCTATATCAAAATCCGAAGGATCTAACATCTACTTTACTCATTGTTTATGTTTTTGGTTTAATTATAATTTTTATAGTTTCACATTTTCATTTTAAATTGTGTTTTTCAAGTTTCTATATAAAAATTTAATATGATTTAATGTTTTTGACTATTTATATTATTCAGTTGATTTTTATTGATTGAAATAACTGTAATTATTATTATTTCTAGACAAACACAAAAAAAAAAAAAAAATTTATAATTTTTTAATCGATGTAAAAGATCTTAAAACTTGCTTATTTTGATATAAAATAAGTATTACTTTGGTTTAATCGCATATACAAGGGACTGGCATATATACTAGAACTTATCAGAAAGACAACTTAAAAATTATTGAGATAATCCAAACGTTAACAACCAAAAAGTGTTCTCTAGATTTTGATGATTATTGACGAAAAAGACATCTTAATAAAAAAAAATAGTTAAACTATAAAACTGTACGTCGAAGCTCACTAAATGATTCTGCTTAAAAAAAGAAAAACTATTTTTTTTAAAACACTTTCAATTATAATAAGGGAGTAAATAATTACATTGTACATACTAAAATGCCAAACAAGGTGAAACATTACAAAAGGATCAGCAACAATGTGAACATAGATATCCAAGAAGGAGACTACGAGAAGAGGTGCTTTAACCAACAAGGATATTCAAAAAGAAAAACTAAGAGCATAATTATCCATAGAAACCCATAAGGTTTCTTAAGTACACTTTAATGACTATTTAACTCTTAAATTTTAGGTAAGAATCTTAGTTAAAAATCATCTAATTGTTGGGCTACAACGGTAGTTTTCTAATTTGAGTTTCTTAAAAAAAAAACTCTTGCTCTGCACAAACATAACGGCTCACCAGCACTGCCGTCTGTGTCGACGTCTTCTACTTTGACGATGGTAGAACGGCGGCGGAAAGAGACGTTGTGTGGTGGAGGAAGAAGGTCATAACCAAGATCTCCATCATCATCCGCCAGATTTGCTTTCTTGAAATAATAGCCATAACCAAGATCTCCGTCTCTCGCTATACTCGTTCCTAGATGGGTCACCGTCGCTTCTCCACCACCACCACCACCACTCTACTCCCGCCTCTGTCGCCGAGCCTGTTCTGTTTTACGGGCAGAGCAATCGGCTAAGGTATGACAAACGAAGGAGGCTTTGTATTTGNCCCGCCTCTGTCGCCGAGCCTGTTCTGTTTTACGGGCAGAGCAATCGGCTAAGGTATGACAAACGAAGGAGGCTTTGTATTTGCCCTTTCACCTTCAGCGTCTTCGCCGACGTCGATCATGGCTGATAAAGAAGAAGAAGCGGCGGAAGACGCCATGGTAATCGAGAAAAAAAAAACATCCCTTTATCTTCATCTGACACGTGTTTTAGTTACCCCTGAAATAATCGGTTCCCAAACATCTCACTTAAGGATCGGTAACGTGCTTTATTATTAATTTTCATTTAATTAAATCACTTTTTTACTTTAAAACCCCACTTAAAAGTCCGCGATAAACATGGTCTAAGAGCATGATTAACCCGGGTTTTTTAAGGAGGGGTTCTTAACGTAAGTTAAGAAACTGTTTCTTAATTTCCGCTAAGAACCCCACCTTAAGAAACCCGGGTTAATCATGGTCTAATTCACTCAGTGATTTGAGCCATGCATATCTATGTAATATAATTAAAGTATGCCGATGCATGGAAGCGATTTAATTCCTGTTTTCGTCGTACTCAGATAAATATGTCGACCAATGCATTAAAAAGGCCATTTTAGAACCGGCATCAGATTTAAGGCGTGCAGCGACCAAAAAAATGTAGTCCAAAGAAAAGATATAAGTTATAGTAGTTTTTTTTTTAATTACGTATGATTGTGCGTTCTACCATAAAATTGGAAACTGGTAATTTTGGTGTCAGATTTCATACAAAAACATTAAAAAAAGTTTCAAAGAGGCTGTGGTATAGTAGTAAAACGAGGAAGTTGGTCTTTTGTGTTTCAGATACAAATCACTTGAACATTAATATAGATTTATCTTTTGAACGATAATTCTCAAGATATAAGACCGTATATTTCAGTTCTGTTATATATTGTCAAGTTATCATCACTTCCCTCGATGGAGAAAAAAAAACAGGGCCGTTTCTCCAATCCCCCACCCTCCCCCGGGAAAAATAAAATATTTCTATCACTTATACTGCATTTGATCCCTAGATCTCGTGCTAAGAAATTTGTTACCCATATATATGCCCACATGTAAAATGAAACAACAACAACAACAACAAAATAGAAAAAAAGAAAATAGCTGTCTCTTTTTATTTGTTTAGTTATGTGTGTTGGTGTGTCGCTAAGTAAGAGACGTGTAGAATATTACACAGTCCCAACGGAAACCTAGATCACACAAAAATAAGAAACTTTATCAAATATATATATATACTACTTTTGATTTATTACAAAATCATGTGACTAGCTTTCATTTGATTTGTTTTGTTTTATCACGTGTACTATTTCACTCTTTTGGTTGTGCATGTCCATGAATGAGTCCATCATAATTCCAAGGAGACGGGAACGTCGACGGTAAGCAGTACCCACACGTACGAACACTAGCTATCGATCTCACTTTATTTGTTGTCATCGCCAACCCAACAAAAAAAAAATACCTAAAAAAACGTGGCGAAAATAAGTATTAACAAAAAAGAAAATTGTGAACAGTTGAAAATAAAAACGTAAAAAACAAAGGTAAAAATGAAGATTGGGTTAAAAGAAAAGTAGTATAAATAGAAGTATTTAGTGGAAGGGAAAAGCACAAATCGATCAAAGCATCCAATCAAGAATCATCAAAATTAGTAATAAATCTCCATCTTTCTTACTCAAAATGGCAACAACACTTCAGATCCACGTAAGCGGTATCAAATTACCTGTCTCACTTAGTGCTACCAAACAAATCTCTTCCAGGGCTAGTAAAAGTGCGGGTAGGATCAGATGCTCCGCCACCACACCGAATAATAAGTACACCATCGCCGTCCTCCCTGGTGACGGCATCGGCACTGAAGTCACTCCAGTTGCCGTGGAAGCTCTCCGCCTCGCCGGCTCTCTCGAAGGCATGCATGCATCACCAAAACCTACAATAATTAATTCAATATATATATAGTTTCTTTGCTGCATAAGCTGTAATGTGTTTAATGTGCGAGTCTCATTGTTTTTTTTTGTAGGAATTGATTTCGAGTTTAAGGAGATGTTGGTCGGTGGTGCCGCTTACGAGGCCACCGGAGTTCCGTTGCCGGAAGAAACCCTAAAGGCGTCTCTTGAGTCTGACGCTGTTTACCTAGGAGCAGTTGGTATCACCAAAAAGATGTAAGTGCAACTGAAATATTCCCTCCGTTCCGTTTCGATTTAGTTGTCGTTGTACGGAAATTTTTTTGTTTCAAAATAATTATCGTTTTAAAGTTTCAATGAAAAATTTATTAATAAAATTCTTCATTTTATTTTTCTATTGGTTGAAATATGGTTAGATGTATATTTAATTGTGTTTTTATTTTAAAAATATACAAAATCATATGTTTTTTTAATATGTGTGCATAAACCTAGAACGATAAATAAAATAAAAGGGATGGAGTATATATTTCACAAAAAAAAAAATATATATATTAAACGTTAAGTTTCCATGTACATATATTTATGATCATGAGATATATTAAGATGTGTATTTTGAATCAAAGGCCGTCGTCGGATCATCTACCGAAGCATCTAAGGCCGGAAGCTGGGCTGCTGAGTATCCGAAGAGCTCTCGGAGTATATGCTAATCTCAGACCCATCACCGTCTACCCTCAGGTGAACAAGTTGATATACACATGTATAAATGTAACTATATATATATATACTCATTCCATTTATATATTAATACTCTGCTTAATTGTGATGAAAAGTTATTGGAAGCTTCCTCTTTGAAAAGGAGTGTGGCGGAAGGGGTTGATTTTATGATCATAAGGGAACTCGTTGGAGGTCTGATTATCACACAAACTTATTTTAGTGATTTGTTGTCTCAATACACATATGGTTATATTAACTGAATATATGAAATTTAAAACTATAGGTTTATATAATGGGAAGCCAAGAGGCTTCGGAATCAATGAAAAGGGCGAGGAAACCGGTTTCTGCACCGAGATTTATTCCAGTAGCGAGGTATACTTAATTAGCTTTATCATACCCACAAATGTATAACCCTAAACTAGTGAAAAAATATAATGAATAATTAGTGATATTATTTTACTTTACTCATTTGCTCCTTAATTAGGTTGATCGTGTCGCTCGTATTGCATTTGACATGGCGATGGAACGACGTGGCAAAGTCTGCTCAGTCGACAAAGCTACCATTTTGGAAGTAATTTGGACAATATTTTTTTAAAAATCTGATACATATTATTTAATAACATGTCGTCAGGAAATATAATGTATTCTTTTTATATTGTTGGGGTTGGATTAATATATATAGTCGTCGATGCTGTGGAGGAGACGAGTGACGATTATGTCAGCAGAGTATCCAGAAGTGGATCTATCGCATATGCTAGTGGACACGTCTGGCATGGAACTGATTCGATACCCCAAACAAGTACGTCACGTTAAAAATAATAAATTGAATTCGATTAATTACAATGCAAATCAATAATCTGATGTCTTTAAATCTAATTAAAATTGGTTTACAGTTCGATGTACTCTTGACAACGAATGTCTTTGGAGATATCTTATCGGATGTTGCTGCTATGATCACCGGCGGCATTGGAATGCTTCCCTCCGCCTGCATCGGCGGACCGGTATTTATAAATAATATACACACATATATAAAATTAACTTAAAATTCAGTCTTAATTATATATACTTGCCTAATTAATATTCATGCATTTATCTTGATCAAAGGGACCGCAACTGTTCGAACCTGTTCATGGTTCAGCTCCTGACATTGATGGAGAGGTAGCACTTAAGTCACTAAATTTCGATACATATATATAATATGGATTGGTGGATAAAAATGAACTAAAATGATTTGTAAATTAAATATAGGACGTAGCAAATCCGTTGGCTGCGGTTCTCACGGCAGTGATGCTTCTGAGGTATGGTTTGAAGGAAGAAGCGGTCGCACAACGCATAGAAAACGCTATTTTTGATACCTTAAACAAAGGTTTCAGAACGCGTGACATTCCCACTCCGGGAGCCGTAAGAAATTTTTTACTGATTTAAGTTAATATTTCGCTAATAAGATTGCATTTTAGAAAAAAAAATACCAAACGTTTATTTGATGACTGTGACAGAAAATTGTGGGGTGTAAGAAGATGGGGGAAGAAATACTGAATTCACTTTACGTCAGAGTTCCATCGTATCAACTCAACTAGCATCACAGAACCAACCCTCCTAGCCTGTCAATTAATATATCATCATTTTATGTTTGAATGTTGAAAGTGTAATTGTGTTTAATTGTTGCATAAATAAAACGACATGTCTTAACGTGTAGAGACATGCTTGATCCTTGTATTATATGCATTCAATACATTATTGGCGTGGTTATGAATATTGCCCACAGTGACTATGATTGGGGGAAGTCTTTGGTCGGGTCTTTTTCCATGACGCACGCATGACAGGACAAAATACTATTGTATGTTTGTGCTCCCAAATCAAAACACAACAAATCATATATACTTTTGAGTAGTTTCACAGGAAGCAACATGACCGACATAAAAATACACACTTCTTCATAACCCACGATCTCTATTTTTAGACCAACAATTATTTTTAGATGCATATCGAATACTTTACACATTTTTTTCCTTTTCCGAGTATTTACTAACTAACTATGCTTAAACATAGTACTATCAGAGCATGGCCAACGGTGAGTTCTAGATAGAGTGAACTAATAAACAAATAAAAAGAATAAAAATTATAAGAAAATGTGTTGGTCAACTGATCACATGTTGGTCTTCTTTTTCAACAATTATTAAAAAATTATTATCTAATCAAAATATATTTAAATAATACTCTCTCTGTTTTTTAATTATAAGTAGTTTTGTCTAAAAGCACAAATATTTAGAAAATTATTATTTTGAAGAAAAAATCATTTAATCAACTAATTCAACTAATTATAAAAAATCTAACATTATTTCATTGATCACACAACATCCAATAAATGAAAAAGTACATTGAAATATGTAAATTACTTATATTATAAAACAATTTTTTTTTTGTTAAAACTACCTACAATTAAAAACATAGAGAGTAATATTTTTACATGATGTATTTTGAGTTTTTCTTTTGAGATTTTTTCCCGATGGGGATGCTCTTAGGTCACTTTTATGTCCCCAGTCGGTTGTCAATTATAAGTTCAAGCGAAGAAGGTGAAATCCAAACATTTCAAAACTAAAAGATCGTTGAATATATAGTTTCAGTGATCAACTGGTTTTATATGAACATCATTTTGTTTCCTCACCCGACCATAAATGATTTGGAAAGAGGCCAGCCAGGGAACGCAAGACTCCATACAAACTGCTCAAAACAACCGCAAGACATCAAACATTAGTTTCAGGCTGATTCCCTCTTAAGAGCTCAACGAAGTACTCCCACAATGGTTTCCTTACTCACATATTGGTTACTACTTAAATTTTTTGTTTCAACCTTCGATCATAAGTCCGTCCTCTTGGTATTAAATTTGTAATTCTTTGGTCTTTTGTTGATGTTGGTACGTATGCTATTACCATGTAAGGATTGTTGATAATAATATTAATAGAAAATTTTCAAAACTGAACCAAATATTCTTTGTTATATATACATATATTCAGTTTGAAAAATTTGCAAATAAAAATGGTACGAGCGGTAAATAATTGCAGGAAAGCGACACTCTGTTGTTAGGGCTAAAGTAAAGAGAAGGACGATGATATTTTTTTTTAATTTAATCACGTGGATGAAAACCTGAAGGAGACATGTGCGATTCTCTAGTAGTCTGAGTTTATGGGTCTATTGCTCGGGACCAGAAGATGAGTAAAGACAAGAAAAAGTTAGAAATAACACATTATGAATTGTCACATATACACACATACCAATAGTATGAGTTTATGGGGTATCTTGTTGGGACCATCATTCATTATGAATATGATACATATATATATATATATATATATATATACTCATAAAATACGAAGATATTGTACTTGGTCATATTATTGATAATATAGCAGACATAATTTCATAACGGAAATCGGCAAAGCAAGCATATAATATAATCTTCTGGATCTTGTCTACCACTCGCCGAGACGTATTTGGGATATCTAATTCAATCTATCTATTGCGCAGAACTACAATACATTGTTTTTGTTTTTAGACACTCACATGAATATGAGTTTTGCTTACAACCAATTCATATACTTAGAGATATAAGTTATTCATGGACAATAGCGAAGCCAATGCAAGCATTGATTATGGTGGCATGTGCCCCTGTAATTTTATTAATATTTAATAATTTAGTAAGGAAAAACACAAAAAAATTAAGTAGGTGATATGGTTTAAGGGAACTGTGTAACCTTTGTTGCTTCAAGTTTGAGTCCCTCTTTGATCAGTTATGAGATTTTGCACCAATTAGAGCAGTTCCATGTTCAGTATATGCTCATTTTAAACGAGTTTAATAATAATAATAATTAATTTTAAACCACAAATAATAATATAGCTAATTATAAAGCAACACATAGACAAAAAGTATGTTGGATTTTTTTTTTGAGGTTCTAACACCAGAGTCATTCTTTTGTCTTTCTCTTCTTTTTTTTTTTTTAATTTTTTTTTCCACTGTTTTAATAACTAAATACTTGTTTGGATCTCCCCATTAAAATTACTCTTATAAGCTTCACTCATATTCGCCGATTGTTATTTTCCCTATGATTAATCTTGGTTTTTACTTTCAATCATCAGAAAACACATATAATATAACAATATAAAATTTGTACAAGACACAAGTAAAATTTGTACAAAAATTATATTTAGAGTATCTCTAATCTAATCTTATATGCTCTTTATTAGTTTCTCTACAATAGAAGAACTTTATTATAAATTATATATTGAAGAAAATCTAATTAGTTGATTTTAGATGAAAATATAAAGGACAAAATAAAAGTAGATTATGTTAAAAGAAATAAAATAAAAATAAAGTTAGGTGTTCTGGGAATTCTTTTTCGAAGTTTTCTAATGTATATACATTTATGTATTATGAAACTTTGAAAGAGAATTTACATTGGTTGCTCTTAAGAGCATAATTAACTAGAGTTTTTATGGTAAGATTTTTAGTGTAATTTAAGAACCGATTCTTAAATTATGCTAAGAACTTCACTCTAAAAACTTTCAGTTAATCATAGTCTTAGAAATAGTCTTATGGAAGAACATAAACTAAAAACTAAAGTAGAATATACTCTCAAGACAAAAATTCAAAATAATTTTATGTTTATTTTTTTTAGGAAGAACAGAAACTAAAAACTAAAGTAAAATATACTCTGAAGACAAAAATTCAAAATAATTTTGTGTTTACTCTTTTAGGAAGAACAGAAACTAAAAACTAAAGTAGAATATACTCTCAAGACAAAAATTCAAAATAATTTTATGTTTATTTTTTTTAGGAAGAACAGAAACTAAAAACTAAAGTAGAATATACTCTGAAGACAAAAATTCAAAATAATTTTGTGTTTACTCTTTTAGGAAGAACATAAACTAAAAACTAAAGTAGAATATACTTTGAAGACAAAAATTCAAAATAATTTTGTGTTTATTTTTTTTTTAGGAAGAACAAACACTAAAAACTAAAGTAGAATATACTCTAAGACAAAAAATTCAAAATAATTTTGTGTTTACCTTTTTTTAGGAAGAACAGAAACTAAAAACTAAAGTAGAATATACTCTAAGACAAAAATTCAAAATAATTTTGTGTTTACCTTTTTAGTAAGAACAGAAACTAAAAACTTTCTCTCGTCCGAACTAAATGGCGGGAGCTCTGGGATTACACGTCATCAGTACCCAGATTCCGGTCGCGTTTATCTCCGCCACCAAACAGACCTTTAAGAGAGCTTCCGCGATCAGATGCGCCGCCAACACACCGAAGAAACGGTACACCATAGCGGTGCTTCCCGGCGATGGCGTCGGCAACGAAGTCATCCCCGTCGCCGTGGACGCTCTTCGTCTAGCTGGATCACTCGAAGGTTCCTTCTCTAAATTGCTTGGCTTTCGAACTGTAAACACGAAAGATTCAAACTTTTGATGTCTCTTTGCATCATCACTTACATGTATCAGGGCTAGATTTGAGGTTCGAGGAGTTGCCTATAGGAGGTGCTGCTTTGGATCTCGTCGGAGTTCCATTACCGGAGGAAACATTGACAAAGGCAAAGAACTCAGATGCTGTTCTTCTGGGAGCTGTTGGATGGTATGAGCTCATGTTATTGTTGATTTTGTATTTAACTCTAAAGGTTGGTGCTTTCTTGGGATTTGAAGGCCGAAATGGGATAACAATCCGAAGCATTTGAAGCCGATAACGGCTCTGTTGCAGCTTCGTGCGGGTCTTGAAGTGTTTTCCAATTTAAGACCCATCACTGTGTTCCCTCAGGTATCTCTCAGACACATCATTGTTCACAGTGTTCATCATTGTCTGTATCTTGATATGCTTTGAACTTTGGGACGTGTCTCAGTTGGTTAATTCGACTTATCTGAGAAAAGAAACAGCTGAAGGGGTTGACCTTATGATCATCCGGGAGCTTACTGGAGGTCAGTCACCAGCTTTCACGTAGAAACAGAGATTTGCTTCTTTTTATCTCTTTACAAAGGTTGTGTTTTTATTCGCTGAAAATAGGTATTTACAATGCGCATCCTCGGGGGTTTACCACAAATGAACAAGGTGATGAAGTTGGCTTTTGCACTGAGTCCTACTCTGCAAGTGAGGTATCGACTTTTTGATCTTGTTGGAAAAAGTTATATGATGTCTTGTTAACGGAGGAGCTGCTCAGTATATTTCTGGTTCTGCTTAGGTTGATCACATTGCTCGTGTTGCATTTGATATTGCCAAGCAACGGCGCAGTAAACTTTGCTCTGTAGACAAGGCTACTATCCTTGAGGTAAAACTCTTTGATAGCTGAATAATTGAAACGATGAGATAAATATTAACATGAAGCATTGAAGTTATTGACCTGTATTATAAACCAATGAGATAGATTTATTGTTCATTGTTTTCTTTCTTCTTCTTGAACTTTCTATGAGGGCAGGGGTCAATGCTGTGGAGGAAAAGAGTAACAGCAATGGCCTTAGAGTATCCCGAGGTTGAAGTGAGTCATCTGCTCATCGACACCGCTGCAATGGATCTTGTTCGGTACCCAAGACAGGTTTTGTTTTTTTAGTAAAGCCACTTCAATTAGAAACACTTCTGACTGGAGTTCATGTTGTGTCTTGACTACAGTGATTCTTACAAAATGCGTTCAATTTTGTGTTGTTTTCAGTTCGATACTATTTTGACTGGAGTCATGTTTGGTGATATTCTCTCTGATCTCGCGGCCATGATCCCTGGAAGTGTAGGATTGCTTCCATCTGCTGCCCTTGGTGATTCAGTACGCTGCAACATGATTCAAATCCTCTTTTCTTTTCCTTAAATCATGATCTCATATACGTGTTAGAAAAAGAATATTGGATTTCTCATATGCTGACGGGTTACAGGGACCTGGAATCTTCGAACCCGTGCATGGATCTGCGCCTAAACACTACGGGAAGGTTCGCCTCACAGTCTTCATATATGATGCTGAATGCGAGACCAGTCTTGTGTATATAATCATTTTCTCGACACATTGCGGATTGCAGGACACTGTGAATCCCTTGGCCGCTGTTCTATCAGCTGCAATGCTTTTCAGGTACGGATTGAAAGAGGAAAACGCTGCAAAGAGGATAGAAAAGGCAGTTTCAGATGTCTTGGACCGCGGATTCAGAACTCGTGACATTCACACTCCTGGAACTGTGAGTTATCTTTTCTCTCTTCTTCTTCTTTTGGCTAAAAAAGTATGAATGTTACGTTACGTTTATGAGATGTTAAGCAACATGGGTTCTTGGACAGACATTGGTAGGTTGCAAGAGAATGGGCGAGGAGATACTGAGATCACTTGATGCTAGAGTCTTCGCTTCAAACGGAAGTTTGGTTTAGCTGGAAAACAAACAAAACAAAACAAAACAGAGAGTGACGCTAAATATAACTGGACGTTTATTTGTATCTGCTAAATCGTTTATACTATACTAAGATTGAGATCACCATCTAGAGAAAAAAGAGTATAGCTACAACTCAAAGTTGGTGGATGTAAATGTTATTAATCAAAATATAAGCAGTTCCATTATTAATTAAGAAGTTGGGGATCGATTATGAAAATAAAATAAAGTGCAAAAAGGACCCATAAATGCAAAGACCTAAAGTCTCTCTCACTCACCACCCGAAACAAAGGCAAAATCAATTTTCTCCCTGAAATGGCGGCGGCGACGGCTCTGCAGACGAATATCCGTCCGGTCAAGTTTCCGGCTACGTTCGGAGCTCTCACTAAACAATCTTCTCCCGCAGCCTTTAGAGTAAGATGCGCCGCTGCTTCCACCGGGAAAAAGCGATACAACATCACTCTCCTTCCCGGAGATGGCATCGGTCCGGAGGTCATCTCCATCGCTAAAAATGTGCTTCAGCAAGCTGGTTCCTTGGAAGGTTTTCTCTCACTGGGGATTAGATAAAGAATCGTAGGATTTGTTTGGATAAAAACTGGTGACTAGAATGTTTGCGTCTGTGATGTTTTTTTTATCAGGTTTGGAGTTTAGCTTCCAGGAAATGCCTGTTGGAGGATCTGCTTTGGATTTGGTTGGAGTGCCTTTGCCTGAGGAGACCATCTCCGCTGCTAAAGACTCAGATGCTGTGCTTCTTGGAGCCATTGGAGGGTCTGTTCTGTGCTTATTCTTGGTTGCCTCTCTACTCTTTTTATTCTTGATTGGAAAATAAAATGTTGGTGTGATTTCAGGTACAAATGGGATAAGAATGAAAAACATCTGAAGCCTGAGACTGGTTTACTTCAACTTCGTGCCGGTCTTAAAGTCTTTGCTAATCTGAGACCTGCTACTGTTCTTCCACAGGTAACTCTTCTTCTTAATCTCAGGAGTTCTTGGTAGCCTGTAGTTTCGTTTTCCTGTGTGGAACTCAAATTATCTTTCAGTTAGTGGATGCTTCGACCTTGAAGAGAGAGGTTGCAGAAGGTGTTGATTTAATGGTTGTTAGGGAGCTTACAGGAGGTCTGTCTAGTAACTTGATTGAGACTGTTCTTAAATTTCTTGTCTTTCTCGTTCCCTAGTGGTGCTATGTCTTTACAATGTGTGATCATGTGTCGTGGAAACAGGTATTTACTTTGGAGTGCCAAGGGGCATTAAGACTAATGAAAATGGTGAGGAAGTTGGGTTTAATACCGAGGTCTATGCTGCTCACGAGGTACTCTATTCGAATCCTCCTTGTCTCTTTGCTAAGTACTACGAACAGATGTAATAAAGCGTTTTCTTTATGTTCCTCAGATTGATAGAATTGCTCGTGTTGCCTTCGAGACTGCTAGGAAAAGGCGTGGCAAGCTGTGTTCTGTTGACAAAGCTAATGTCTTGGATGTATGCTTTATAATTACATTTTTTTTTTTGCTCGAGATTCTTATGTGACACATAAAACACATAACGTAATGCAATTTTCTCTTATGCAGGCCTCGATTTTATGGAGGAGACGAGTAACAGCATTAGCCGCTGAATATCCGGATGTTGAACTGTCACATATGTATGTTGACAATGCTGCCATGCAACTTGTTCGTGACCCGAAACAGGTACACTTATATTGGGCCAAACTAGTCAGCGTTGATAGCCCCTTGGTGTTGTAAATTCTTACAATGGTTTGGTCTTTTCTTAATTGCAGTTTGATACCATTGTCACAAACAACATTTTTGGTGATATATTATCTGATGAAGCGTCAATGATCACAGGAAGCATTGGCATGCTTCCCTCTGCTAGTCTCAGTGATTCGGTATGATATGAAATAGTCTCTTCTTTGAGTGTGCAGCAATATATGATCACTTCTGAACAACAAAAAAACTCTGCTATTTAATACAGGGACCTGGACTCTTTGAACCTATTCATGGTTCTGCACCTGATATTGCTGGACAGGTCCTTACTCTATTTCTTTTTTTCCCCATTATCAAAACTACTTCTGTCTATGCTATGCCAAAAAATGAAGAGCAAAACTTCTCAGGTTCTTTGAATTTTTTCAGGATAAAGCAAACCCGTTGGCAACCATCCTCAGCGCTGCGATGCTTCTGAAATACGGACTAGGAGAAGAGAAGGCAGCTAAGAGAATTGAAGACGCTGTGTTGGGTGCTCTGAACAAAGGATTCAGAACAGGAGACATCTACTCAGCAGGAACGGTAATTCTCTTGAACCATTCTTATTAAAATGTTCCCTATTGCTTTTACAACGTTCATCAAAGTTTACAAGCAGGCAACAAGAACCAATTCTTATGTTTATCTTTTTGAATCAGAAACTTGTGGGCTGCAAGGAGATGGGAGAAGAGGTTCTGAAGTCAGTGGACTCCCACGTTCAAGCTTCTGTTTAATCATCATCTGTGCAACTTTGAAGAGTCATGAAAAGAATTTTCATTATTTTCCAATAATAAGTGTTTGTACGCCAAGAGAATATCAGTCTCATCAGCCACAATGTATGTTATGTTATTAGCGGGACGTATTTGATCACATAAAAACTTTTGGCGTGTTTTTCTGTAAAATAAATATTCTGGTGGAGTTAAGACGAAAAATAAAATATATCCTGGTGGAGTTATTGACGTGTCAGAGTCTGATTGGATATTAAGTATGTTAGGCGTGCGAGGGAGAGAGATCTCCGTAGTAAATAAACGAAACTCGTCTCTTTTCTTCGGCGGCAAGTGTTCTAGTAGTAGTCTCATGATGATGCCCTCAACTTCAACCCTAATCGCCGGAGAAGAATCGGCCGTTACGCCGTTGGCAAGTATTTCCGGTGAATCGTCTCTCCCCGATATGACTCAGACAGTTCACTTTTCCTCTGGAAACCCTAGGATCGGGGAGACTCGCGGCGTCATGCACCTATTCCCCGACGATGCCGTTTCGCCGTCTTCTTCTTCCTCCTCCTCGATTCTCCCTGTAAGATTTCTTCCTTTTGAAATCCAAATCGTCATTCTTTCGTTTGATTGCATCAATCTATCTCCGGAATCGTAAATTTGAATGTTATTGACTTTAGATTGGGAGGAACCCTCTTGTTTGCGTTCTTGGGGTGCCGAACCACATGACGTATGCAGATTTTTGCCAGTTCTGCGGCTCCTTCATCCAGCACATACTCGAAATGCGAACTGTGAGGTTAGAAGATCAATCTCTTCTTTTGCTAGATTGTGATAGAAGTGCAATCTTATCACTAAGTACTATATGCTATTTGGTTCTGAAATATTTGCTTTGGATGACGAGATTTAAAGATAGTTTTGTTTAACTTGCTTTTCGTCTTTACAGGAATGATGGGATTGAAAATAGATATAACATTTTGATAAGGTTTGATACTCAAGAGTCTACCGATACATTCTACCAGCATTTTAAAGGGAAAAGATTCAATTCTCTTGAGGTATGATTTTGTTTTGAGACACCATCCTAAGGCTGATCTATAGTTACATTTTATCTTTGTGATTGATTAGCTGTTGCCAATTGTGTGCAGGAAGATGTCTGTCGCCTGCTTTTTACTCTAGATGTTCAGTTTACCGGTTATAGTGGATCTATTGACCATACTCAGCCTTCTTCTGCTGGCCCAATAGAGCAACCTACTTGCCCAGTTTGTCTTGGTAAGCTCTTAACTTGGATTATTAAAGTTTGATATGGTTTCGTCTGGCTCTAGAAGTGTAGACTTTAGGTGATGGTGTTTAGATTGACAGTGTCGTTAGTGTCATATGTTGAGTACATTAGTTTGGTTTCCTTAAACCTTGTTTGATATTTGTTCAATTTTCAGAGAGATTGGACCAAGACACTGGTGGTATTCTCACGACTATGTGCAATCATTCCTTCCATTGTTCATGTATTTCTAATTGGCCAGATTCTTCTTGCCCAGTACGTTTTTTCTTTTTTCATTTTCATGCCAATTTTCGGATCCTATGTCAATTTTCCTTATGTATTCTTATGTGGTGTTGTTTCTCTTTTCAGGTTTGTCGATATTGCCAGCAGCAGCCTGAAAATTCAGTATGTTGTGTTTGTCAAACAACGGAGAATCTCTGGATGTGTGTTATTTGTGGGGTTGTTGGCTGCGGAAGGTATATATTGCATTTTCTGCAATTAGAACGGAGTCTAGTACTCTAGTGACAATTATGTTCTGGTTTCCTCCTCATCTGTACAAGGTTAATCGTTTCTCTTGTTAAATACTTATTGAAGGTACAAGGGAGGACATGCGAGAACGCACTGGGAGGAGACGGAGCATTGCTATTCACTTGAGCTGGAAACACAGCGTGTTTGGGATTATGCTGGTGACAATTATGTTCACCGGCTTATTCAATCCAAAACTGATGGCAAGCTAGTAGAGTTGAATTCTCACGGTAGTTTGAGCAAGGATGGTTGTGGAAGCTGTGAATATTCTGACAGTGGGATGACTGATGCTCTCTTGAACAGCAAAGTGGACATGGTAGTACTTTTGTTTCATGTTAAAATTTAGAACTCTTAAGCTAATTTATTGCTTACTCTCGTCTTTTTTTTTAATTTTTAAACCACAGATCATCAGTGAGTACAACGAACTCCTCCAGGCACAACTAGAGAATCAAAAACAAGTAAGCACGTATACCGTTTGCGTTTCTTGTCTCCGTTACTACTTGTCTATCATTATCTTATTTACAGTTTGAAGTGTTTAAATATTTAATTCTGTGTAGCAAAGAGATTAAGACTTTTTTTTTTGTTTCCCTTGTGTATTTTCGTCGTTTCCCCTCTTGTTAGTATTTTGAAAAATTGCTACAAAACGTCAAAGAGGAAACGGAACAGAAAGTCTCAGAAGCTGCGAGCAAGGCAATAAGCCAGAGACTGCAGAAGCTGCAAGCCAGACGTGACAGATGTTTCAAAGAGAAGCAATTTCTTGAAGATGTGAGTATACATATATAGGTTTTGTGTATTTTTTTTTCTTTCAGAGAGGACTGGCTTATTTGTTCTCGTTCATATGTAGTTGAACGAAAATCTTGTGAAGAATAAGGACGTATGGAGCACCAAGATTACCGAAATGGAAGAAAGGTATGTTGCATTAGGGAACCAAGGATTAAATTGTTTAATTGTTTAAGTCATAGTTGAAACTCACTTGGAATTATAGGGAGAAGAAGGCGGTTCAGGTGAAGGATGAAAAGATTCAGCGCTTGGAAGAGCAGGTAAATAAACATGTACAGTATTAGACAATACAACCTGCTGTGCCATTTAAAGACAGAGTTACTAA
Organism: Sinapis alba; assembly: GCA_012274485.2. Lineage (NCBI taxonomy): Eukaryota > Viridiplantae > Streptophyta > Magnoliopsida > Brassicales > Brassicaceae > Sinapis > Sinapis alba. Next base: position 21,073 of record MU107821.1, on the reverse strand, counting down.
ACGTGTTTAATTGGGACTAACAGCTAGGAAAGCTAATGGCCCAGATGGATGGTGGTGAGAGTGAAGGATCAGAGTTGAAGGAGGAGGTCAAAGACGGTACAGTGTTGCCCATATCAACCAATAGTAGTACTACCACTTCCTCTGGGTCCGAGAAAGTTAAACATGCGAGTAAAAACAAGAGTAACAGAAGAAAGGGTTGAAGACCTCCCTACCTAAGCTGTTAGTAGTAGAGACACTTAGATGTTGAAGCAATCTTAGCTATTCGTGTTAAAAAGAAAAATCTGAGAGGAACGGTGGGATTATTCTTTGTGACAGCCTCTGCTATATTGTTGGAAGTTGAAACTACTGTATCCTTATAAATAATACAAACGTTAACAACAGTAACAATCATATATGAAATATTGTATTTGATTGACAGTAAATCAGAGCTTGAAAACATATGCATTTGAGGATATATTTACTAAAAAGGCAACTTTTTTTTTTTTTTTTATATAATCTTAAATATAGTAGGAGGTAGTCCTTATCCAACCGACCGACCTGGAGTAGGAATATAAAAAGATACGTTGGTGGATAAACCGTCCCTTTCAGAGTCGCACTTGCCTTCTTCAACGTTGTTTCTGGTTAGATCTTTTTATTTTGTTTCTTTCTGTTTTTTTTTTTCCTATAGGAAGACTAGTTTCAGGCCTGGAATCATCTGTCCCAGGTCTCCTTGGAGTTTAGATTCTATTTCTAGATCTACTCAGTGTTACCTCTCTCTATGGATTATTTTCTTGATGCGTTTTGCTAGTATTTTCAACTTCCTTCTTTTAAGTTATTTCCCTTTGTGATGATCACGCTTAGATAGAGGTCAACGCTTATTTTTGTTTCTTGGGAAGTTTTATCTCTGCTAATCATCAGTAACTTTGTATGTGGAAGAGCTCAGCATAATCTCTGATCTCTGTGTTCCGTTGAAGCTCTGTCTTCTTAATATTATTCAAATGATTACTTAGTTATCTAGACGACAAGACTAATCATCTGCTGAAAGGTTTCACTTTCACATGATTTTTCTTTTTCTTTACAGATAGCGCAACTAGAGACAATGGATGAGTTGCCAGACCATTTAGTTTGGGACATCCTCAGGAACCTTCACAAAACCAATGACAGAAACTCTCTTTCACTCTCTTGCAAGCGTTTCTACTCTCTAGACAACGAGCAAAGACACTCTCTCCGGATTGGCTGCGGCTTAGTTCCTGCACCCGATGCCTTGCTTTCTCTCTGCAGGAGGTTTCCTAATCTCTCCAAAGTAGAGATCGTATACTCTGGTTGGATGTCAAAACTTGGCAAACAACTTGACGATCAAGGCCTTCTTCTCCTCTCCACCAACTGCCATTCCCTCTCTGATCTCACTCTTACCTACTGCACTTTCATCACCGATGTCGGCATTCGTCATCTGTCTTCCTGTACAAATCTTTCTTCGTTGAAGTTGAACTTCGCTCCGAGAATCACCGGTTGCGGCGTGTTGTCATTAGCTGTAGGGTGCAAGAAACTCAGCAGATTTCATCTCATCCGATGCTTAAACGTGGCAAGCGTTGAGTGGTTGGAGTATTTCGGAAAGCTTGAGGTTCTTGAAGAGCTTTGTATCAAGAACTGCCGAGGGGTTGGGGAAGGTGATTTAGTGGAGCTGGGAAATAGCTGGAGGAAGCTTCGAGTTCTGAAGTTCGAGGCAGATGCAAACTACAGGAACATGAAGGTTTATTATGATCAGTTAGCTGTGGAAAGATGGCGGAAACAGTTGGTTCCCTGTCAGAATCTTGTTGAACTCAGCCTTGTGAACTGCGTCATAGCTCCCGGTAGAGGGCTCGCTTGCGTGCTGAGAAAGTGCAATAACCTGGAGAAACTTCATTTGGACATGTGTATGGGTGTCGGCGACTCGGACATTATAGCATTAGTCCAGGAAGCTAAACACCTCAGGAGCATCTCCCTGCGTGTTCCATCTGATTTCACTCTGCCTCTCACAAACAACGTTACCTTAAGATTAACCGATGAAAGCCTCAGTGCCATAGCTCAACACTGCTCAAAGCTTGAATCATTCAAGGTCTCGTTCTCAGACGGTGAGTTTCCTTCCCTCTTTTCTTTCACCCTCCAGGGGATAATCACTCTGATCAAGAAATGCCCCATTCGAGAGCTCTCTCTTGACCATGTGTGCTCTTTCAACGACGTGGGCATGGAGGCTCTCTGTTCAGCTCAGAATCTTGAGATCTTGGAGCTTGTACAATGTCAGGATGTGAGCGACGAGGGGTTGGTTCTGGTGAGCCAGTTTCCTTCCCTCACTGTGTTGAAACTATCAAAGTGTTTGGGAGTCACAGACGACGGGTTCGGACCACTTGCTAAGACTCGGAAGCTGGAGTTGCTTGTGGTTGAAGATTGTCCTCAGGTTTCAAGAAGAGGTGTTAATGGTGCTGCGACATCTGTGTCTTTTAGGCAAGACTTGTCATGGATGTATTGAGATGACAATCATTCGCTTTGTACAAAGCTTAATCGCTTAGCTTTACCCACTGATATTTTCTCTTTTAGCATAATTTAGACACTAATGCTTAAAACCTAAATAAACTTATTCCCAAATATGACCAAACTTAATAGAATCCGGACCAATTAAGCTGTCCAAAAATCCTCTTAATAAACTAAAGATATTAAAAGAGATTGTCCTCAGGTTTCAAGAAAAGGTGTGAATGGTGCTGCAACGTCTGTATCTTTTAGGCAAGACTTGTGATGGATGTATGGAGATCGCTTTATATCATATTATCATATACATATACATATTACTCTTGTGAAGTGTGAATATTATATTCGCCCTTGGTAGTCAGAAAATTACTAATGCAGGTGTAGGTAAACTGTGTAGGATCCATGCATGACCTAATGGCTTTCATATTAGTCTTTAGCAAAATGACTTATGTTGAATCGGTTTAGTTGTGGTCAGATGGTTCAACTGTACAAATATCAAAAAAAATTTAACTTTTGCTCTAATGGTAGCTCTCATTTTTCTCTTCAAAAGAAGATATTCTAAGCATATTTGTTTGTTAATATTTATTACTGAATTCTAACAATACATGTGTTCAAAAAAAAAAAAAAAAAAAAAAAAAAAGAATTCTAACAATACTTTTATTTTTAAAACTTACAAATTTTACTCAATAATAATTTTGTTTTAATTAACTTTTTATTATATACATAGATGTAGTTCTTAATAAAATATACAATGAACTATATGAATTTATTTGTATTAATGAAAGTATTAATAATTTTGTTATGGGTATTTTTTCAAATAGTCATTTTTTAAAGTTTTGTCATCAAAATAGTCTTCTAAAAAATGACCAAATAAACATATTTTTATTTTGAAATTTTTGAGCTCCACCTCCAAAACTTTATCCCTTAACTTTAAACTCTAAGTCTAGATTAGTTAATCATATGGGTAAAAGTGTTTATTTACCTCGTTAATAAAATATTTTTATCTTCTTTGGATGCTATTTTTTGAATATAAACTTTTTTTTTTTATCTAGAGAATATAAACTAAAAAGGTAATTCTAGAGAATTTTTATTTTGCTAAAATATAAACAAAACCGGATTACATATCGGATTACCAAGTTTACCGATTCAACTATGGATCCAGATTGGATTTCAAAACACTGCTGATAGGATATTCTCCTAATTTAGACTGGGTTTGAGGTATTTACCTAAACCTCTCTTTATTCTATTGTACGCATTTTTATTACAACGTCACAATGCATGTAACTGGTTTGATCAGTTAAAGATCTTCTGTCGGTAATAACATTCACCATCTCAATCCCGAACTGTGTACTTCTACATCCAAAGATACTCATTTTCTAACTTCATTTATTAACATATACTATCATTGATATGAAGATGCTAGATCAAACTCTTGGTGAAATTTGTTCCATATTACAGCTGGGATATTAAAATGAAAACATGATAGAACATTAGAGGGTAGCGGATGTTTAGACTTTGGAATTTGGATAGTTGTATTTTTTGTGCACTTTAGATAGTTGTATATTTTGAAATTTTTACTAACATTTGTGAATGTCTAGTAAAAACATGTTTTTTCTTGTCTGTGTGAAACCTGCATTGTCAAACAGATTTTTAAGATCTATACAGTGGTTTGTATTCTACTAAAGTAAAATATCTGTTGATATGATCTAATAATATTGTTAAGTTTTGAAAATATAAGTTTAATAATTAAAAGTGAGATGCAATCAAACAATCGTGTCTGTTGACGCCAGCATGACTGCTTAAGAAGAGACCAATGAGCCTTACGTAATGAAACGGATGTCCTTTTCAGCAAGTCAAATCTACGAATCGTATGAATTTGCCAGTTGATGGTTTCCTTCTTATTTACTGGCCTTAAAACATTTACAAGGCCCAACTTTTCCTTTAGTTGATAACTCTGATAATATTCGGCTAATCCAATTTTATTTTGGTAATTCAGTTTAAAAATAGTATTATTACAATATTTAATTTTAAAAACATAACTCAGACAATCTTTATCCCAAGCTCTTATGGGCTCTCTTGCACTGTTCGCAGGTTTCACTGACATGTAGGGCCCGTGAACAGTGCAAGAGACGATTCCAAAAACTCTTAAATAAAAACTGTTTTTTGCACTGTTCATGGCCCTACTGACATGTATCAATCCGCAATTGATTTTTTTTTAAAAAATCAAACAACAAAAAAGAAAAAATAATAATAAGAACCTCATTTTAGAATTCTAGGAATAATTATGCCATTACCGTAGAATAAGAACTTTTTGGTATGTTTGTGGATTTCAGTTTGAATTCAGTTCAGATTTTTGAATTTAGTTTATTTGACCACCCGTATGTTTGCTTGATGATATCAAATTGAATTTAAAGGTTTGTGTTAATATATTATCAAACAAAAGGTACAAAACTCCTTTGAACTGTGAAAGACAGGAGCAGCATAAATGTGAAAGATTTTACAGTCTTATCTATCGAAATTGACAGCAGTATCTTTTGATTATCTCACTATACAAATATACTTTTACCATAATCTTTTCATGATTTTACTTCCCCCCAACCATTAATTTGCATAGTGCATGTGTATATATGTATATAAACATCAGAAGAAACAAAATACGAAAATAGTAAAATCTTTATTCGAGGAAATTAATTACTCTACAAATCACGTAGTAGTAATAGTTGTTGTGCCTATAAAATGCTTCCAAACACACAAATATCTATACAAAACTCAATAATATATTTATATTTTTATCTTTCGCCGTAAAATGGAAAACACCGTTGATGGTCACCGTCTCCAACTTTCATATCCGCAAAGCATAGAAACGTATGGGCTACACAAAGAGACGGCGTTAGTCTGCATGCCTTTTTCAGGAGCTAAAACTCTGTTTTCTAATCTCACGGTGATGGAGCCCTTTAACGGACCCGACACGTTCGATATCTCATCTCTATTCTCTCCTGACCCAAAACCCGTACCCGTAAGTCATCGTCGGGTTATGGATGATTCCATCGCGGCCATAGTTGGCGAAAACGTTCTGTTCGGTAATGACAACATAAGAGTCTCCGAACACTTCACGGCGACGGAGACCGAAGACGGCGTGAAGCGGTGGAGGAAGATGCCGCAGAAGAACGGAGGATTCAGAGGCGTAAGAAAACGTCCGTGGGGGAGGTGGTCGGCGGAGATAAGAGACAGGATAGGGCGGTGCAGACACTGGTTAGGAACGTTCGATACGGCGGAAGAGGCGGCGCGTGCGTATGACGCGGCGGCGATGAGGCTTAGAGGGACGAAAGCCAAGACTAATTTCGTGGTTCATCCGGTCTTTCCGGAGGAGATAGCTGAGACTCAGTCGTCAACGACGGAGGATAGGAGGAGGAGGAAGAAGAAGAGAGTGAACGTGAGGAAGTGTGTTAAAGTCACATCGGTTGAACAATTGTTCAGTAATGATGGAAACGTGATTAGTCATTTTAACAATCTTGAGAAAATGGACTTAGAGGTTGATTTTGGGATTATTTAGAAACTGTTAAATCACTTATGCTTAGTAGTTCCGTCGTTTAATGTCTTTTTGTGTTGGGTTATTTTATGTGCATGAATATGAATGAAGTATTTTCTTTTGATCGTTGGTGAAATGTAGAGAACATGTTCTTGGTCTGTTGGATATAATTCTCAACGTGTAGTTAGTTGTCTTTATGCATTATCCATTTGTTTTTCTTTTGGGATATGACTATACATTAGTGTAGAATTAAATGAAACTGACTAACTCACTAAAGTTCCAGTGTCTATGTAAAATATGAATGGTTGGGTCAGATAGAGGTAGTTACTAACATAGGATATAGAAGCGGGGTGCATAAATCATGGGAATATGGGATCAGTGTAGTTTTTTGTAAATAGTTAAATATAGGAACATTGGAATTGGGTATAGCTTAGCTGAAACTAAAATTTATAAAAGCTGAGCAAGTAATTACTAGCAGTAACTTCTCTATGTATATACAGTAACAGATGAATATCCGCGTGTGTATTATCATTGTGTGATCCATTGAACATTTTGTTAAGATCTTCATTTTTCTTGGTTTATGTGAAAGTTATTCCATGAAACCTGGGTAAAATATTTTAAAAAGTTGCTTTTGAGCCAAGGTTAAGCCTACAATGACACATGTTTTAACATCAATAGCTGATATATATTAAGTTTTTATGGGTTTTAACTTTTAACCTTATTATTTATCTTGTTTTCATATAGCTAATAACTAGATGCATTTAGAGCCTTTGCACTTGCATATTGCATTTGAGTACTTTCAAAGCATGCATATACACAGGTTTTGAGAGCATTTGGAGTTGGAAACCAAGTAAAAGAAATAATTTCAGAAATTGGAGTCATGGAGACTCGTAGCGCCCAAACCCAGTGGTCAAAGAATGATCGCTAGAGAACTCAACCACAACGGCTAGACCTAGCGGTCTCTACCTATACCGCTAGGAGATTTACATGCTTTTCTTCAAACATTACAGGGGTGGTCTTCTTTCCCAGCGGCCTTAAAACAACCCGATACAATGCATGTTATTGACAAGAAAAAAAGTAAAATATGCATGGACATGTGGTCACGTATATTCGACATTAGTTAGATTGTAAATTATTGAAACAATGAATATACATGTTGCGTATATAGATATATCATGCATATATGTATAATTTCCATGGGGGCAAACACACAAAGTTATTATTATAAAATGACTGAAACAGTGAGGTCAATATGTATAAATAGTGTTTGTAATGTATGCATTACATTGACATGAGGATGCTTGAAATATGTGAGAAGTCCTATATACATGTATGATATAATAAATACTTACGTCACGAACTTTCTTGATTTTGATATTCATATGATATTATGTATAAAACATAGAAGTATTTGGTAAAAAAGTATTGGCGAAAAAGAAAGATAAAGCTATGTTTTTTTCTCTGTCTACTCGGATAGATTAGGTGATTATGGGTCCATCATCAAGCAAATAAAACTAATTTGTTAATTTCCTAAGCTGACGAAACTTGACAAAACTGAATAGAATTCAATAATCTAATTCAAGTGTCTGTTTTATAATTGCCTTCGAGATCCAGCGAGAAGGTCACTCGCAAAGTGATCATGACTCGCACAGGAAGTCAGGAACAGCAGCTCCATGCCTCCATAGTATTATGAGTACGGTAGTCTGCATGTTGACTCTTCACTCGTTTGTCAACATTCCAACAAGTCCATATTAGTTATCATCCTTTAGTTTATTTGACCGTATGAAAGACTTGGAAACTTTCCATTTCCGTTATACATTCAACGCTGCAACCACAAAATGTGATAAAAAATTTTAATAGATTTATTTTATTTATTCAGCATCAAATTATTTATAGATGATTTTCTTCATATTTATTTATTTATTTATTTATAGAATTAATGAAATAACTATTTCATTCTATTCAAATTAAATAATATTTTTTATTAAATTAAGAAAATAAATTACTTCACATCAATATATTGTAAAAGTTAAAAATGGAGTTGTAGTCTAAATGTAATAAGTAATAACTTTATGGATGTGATCTTTTATGGATATAAAATAACATCATTTTAATTGAATCAAATCTTTAATTTTGTTTTCATTTATCCCCTTAAATTTTTTTTCTTCTTAATTATGTTATTTTTATAGACCAAATTCTCCACAAATATCTATTCAATTAAAATAGAATCATAAAAACTATTATATAAAAGTAATAGTTGGACCATTTAGTACAAAATCTACTTTATTTGCGTGAACATTTATATTTTATCATATTATTGTTTGGAAAATATTATTGTTGAAAAGTTTTAACAATTATATATACAAAGTATTAAAAATTGATGTAATAAAATGTAATAACATGATGGAATATTAAAATGGAATAGATTTATTTTATTAATTCAGAATCAAATTATTTATAGAATGATTTTCTTCATATTTAATTATTTATTTGTTTATAGAATTAATGAAATAACTATTTCATTCTATTCAAATTAAATAATATTTTTATTAAATTAGGAAAATAAACTACTTCACACCAACTTATTCTAAAAGTTAATAATCTAGTTGTAGTCCAAATGTAATAAGTAATAATCTTATGATGTGATTTTTGTGGATATAAAATAAAATCATTTTAATTGAATCAAAACTTTAGTTTTATTTTCGTTTATCCTCTTAAATTTTTTTCTCTTAATTATGTTATTCTTATAGACCAATTTTCGATGATTATTTATTCAATTAAAATAGAATCATTAGAAACTACTATATAAAAGTTATAGTTAGGCCATTCAGTAAAAAATCCACTCTATTTGTGTGAACATTTATATTTTATCCAAACTAAGATATTGTTGTTTGGAAAATATTATTGTTGAAAAGTTTTAACAATTATATATATAATGTATTAAAAATAAATACTTGATTAACTAATTTTATACCCAAGTAGATTTTCACGTCATTATGAATTCTAAATTATTAACTTAACTAATCAGACGTCCAAAACTTTACTCAAATAATTAAAAAATCATTATCGTAACAAACTATACATAAATTTTGAATGTTAAAAAAAAAATCATAACCAAAAATTGTAATTCAATATCTACACCACTGCCAAAAAAATGGATAATATACCGTTTGACGTTTTTCCAAGTTTCTTTCTCACTATCATTCAATTTCTTTGATTGATTTGCCTTATTGCATTTAAACAGAGAGTAGATCTTAAGACAGAAAAGATAATCAAAACCTTTTAAAACCTTTTAAGTAAAATAAAACTTTATGCCTGTTTGATCATTTGTAGGTCATCACAATGAAAAAAACTGAGAATTTGAAGTCGCAGTAGACATATAAGACAGACAATGGAAAAGCGAGCAGTGTCAATATGCATGAAATCATCAGTAATAATTCATATAAAACTAATATTTAAAATTAAACTTTTAAGTTTGCTGTTAAATTTTAAATAAAAAACAGTGGTTAATATATTATTAGTAAAATTTGATCAAAAATAAATTTCACCAAATATAAAATTTTCAAAATAACATTATGATAAAAAAACATATATTTTTATAAACCTATTTTATATTCTAAATATTACTTTAAAAATTAACATATATCCGCTCTGAAGTACGCGTTCATTTCTAGTACTCGACTAAAATAGAGTCAAATGACGCGTTTTACGTGCAATATAAACCTCCGTTATATCATTCAAAGGATAAACAGTAGTTGTCCTCAATATTTTGAATCAAACTTACACATATACGTCATTGGCGATGACGTAAACTAGTGACGCAAGAACGGTGTCACCAGCCATGAATCTAACACACCAAAATACAAAATATAGCAAGTACGACATAGTCTACCCTCTATGTGAACACAAGAAAAAGCTTGAAAAAGGTGCTTGTTCAATCAAAGGTGGAAAGGATTGTAATCAAACTCAGAGATATCGTCCAAGAACATAAAATGTCCAGGTGAACTTGGAGGAAACTGATACCCCCATAACTGTTCATCATCCACCAAAAACTCGTTACTGTCACATTCTAGGTTCATGATTTGGTCCGTGCCTTCCATGATAATTGCTTCTTGTTCTACTTGAACGAGTTGAGGCATGGCTTGGTCGGTTTTGTCAAACCGAATCATCTTTGAACCGTTGCTAATATCGTCGTTAAGCTGCAAAAAAGCATTAACCTCACAGATGTGTTTTCCGACATAAGTTGTCCTGAACAGGGAAGGACTGTCTTGGATCTGTTGCACCCGCTTTGTAGCGTTGCAGTTTCTGTCTTTAGCATAGGCACACCGGTAGTAACACCTGTGAAAGTTAACAAGAATAGTTAGTTAATAAAACAGAGCATCTCAAAACAGAACAATACTCTGTTTTGATTTTTTTTTTTTTTTAACCTTTGGTGGGAAGAGGTTTTGATCTTTTTTTGGCCGTACTTCCTCCAAGAAAACCCGTCATTGTGGTGTGGAGTTGGTGAATCATGGCTGTATTGCTCTAAACCTCCTTCTTCTCGATGGCTATTTCTGCAATATTGTAACGATCAAATCAATCATCCCTTAATCATATAAGAGTTATTTTTTTTCATTTCTTATCGTTGATTACTTACTTCTTGGGGGATTTACGAGCCACCACGGGTGACTTGTTCTGAGAAGACTCAAGGTGTGGTTGAGGGTTGGAAGATGAAAAAAGAGAGAGAGCAAAGGAGAAGGAATCAAGAACGGTATGGAAGAGAGGCTCGACTGAAACTGAGCTTGTCCTCTGGTGTTCGAGCACTGTCCTCAAGCGAGTAGCGCTTTCCTGGCCACGAAGCAGCGCCTCAACTGCCTTGTCAACACCATGAGACATTCTTTTTGTGTGTGTTTAGGGCTGTGGAGGAGTCTCAAACTTGTTTTCTGATATCTTTTGAAGCTTCGTTGCGTTTTATAGACGGGGAAAAGGTTGTTTGTTGCCTTACTTTGGTGTTAAAGTAATATTATAAAAATAAAACTCTAATGCCGTTGTTACTTTCTTTTATGGTTGAAGACGGCCGTGGAAGATGGTTGTTGTATCTCTGTTGCATCTTTCCCACTAGCAGAGATCCAGTAAAAAGCTTCTCGCAGTAAACAAGACTGCCTCCTAACAAATCAGACTTTTCGTCCCCTCCACCAATACCAAAGCAAGGAACACAAGAAGATATTAAAACAAGCAAAAGATCAGAGGACAAAAGAAAATGCAAGTACGAAAGAATTTAGGCACAAAACAAGAAAGCAAAAAAAAAAAAAACAAGAGGGAAAACCACTTTATTACGAGATTGATTATGAAAAACTAAGTGATCATAAGTGTCAATCAAATAAAACATAATGTCTCTAACGATCAATTAAATGACATATTTTCTTTCACAAATTATACATAAATTTTCATTACTAATCAAATAATATAGATTCTTCCCTATAAAAAAACTTGTGAAAATTAAAAGGAAAAAAATACTTTATTACGAAATTGATTAGGTAAACTAAATGATCAAAAATGTAAAGATAAAAGAAATATACAATCTCTAACTACCAATTATTTGACAGGATGTAATGTTCAAATTTGTTTTCACAAATTACACATTAAGTTTTCATTATCAATCAAGTAATATAGAATTTTCCTCTTAAAAATTACTTGAAAGTTTTTCTTTGGAAAAAATTATTGAAAAATGTTTTTAAACCTTATAAATCAGTGTATGGTTAGTAAAGAAGATCTTTGCTTTATATAGGCTTAGACTATATTTCATTAAAAACCGTGTTCTAATATCTTACATTTTGACGGATCTTAGTGGTTCGTTTTTTACCAATACAAATTTGGGACGTGTGGCTTTGATGATACAACGTATTTGTATAATGTATGGAAAATTAATTTAGTGTGTGTTTTTGATATTACATTTATTTTAACAATGGAATTATGTTAGAATTTTAAATATTTATATAGTTTTAAGTATTAGTATACACACAAATTATCACATTTATAATATATTTTACATTATATATGGGATTTTAGATGTATTCCCAATTTTTAATAATTCGCTAGGTCCAAAATTATCGTCCAACTAATATTTATGGTAGTTCCAAACAAGGGTGTGAACCATTGAACATTTTGTTTGATCTGTATTTGTATTGGGTAATGAAAAAGTCTTCTCCAGTCTCCATGAAATGTGGTTGAAATAGGAAAGTTACTTTTTAAAGTATCCTTAATTTATCTTTAAAAGTTTTTCTATATTTTTATTATGAATATAAGATTTACTGCCAGTTATATATATATATATATATATATATTTAAAATGGAAAACTGAGTAACAAACACGATTAAGCCAAAAAAACATGATTAAGCCAACGATGACACACGTTTTGTATTGTCAATAGCCAATAAAATGCCAAAATGGTAACCGGTTCGGTGGTTCGAACCGATATAATGCATGTAATTGAAAAGGAAAAAGTATTGTAAAATAAGCGTGTATCTATGCATGGGCATGTTGCCAGCAACATATATCTACATTGGTTGGATTGTAAACTATGGAAGCAATGAAACTATATATATATATGTTGTATATATATTAATTTATGGAACATGCTTATATGTATAATTTCCATGGGGAGAAACAGGGGTGGATCCAGCCCATTATACAGTATGAGACATCTATAATAAAACATATTTTTATTAAGGGCACTTACATAAATTATAAAAAATTATTGAAAATAAAATAAAAGTTAGTGTGTGGAACTTGTCCCACCTAAACTCTATCAAATTGTGTTTATATATATATATATATATATATATATTTTTTTTTTTTTGAAACAATGAATTGTGTTTATATAGTACGCAAAATTTGCGTTACATTGACATGATGATGCTTAAAATCTCTGAGATGTCCTATATACATGTATGATGTATTTTGATATTCATAATATCATGTATAAAACATACATTTTGTACTTCAAAAGGAATGGTGAAAACGAAAGATAATGGGGTCTACTCGGATTAGATTAGGTGATGATGGGGTCGGGTTCATCATCAAGCAAATAAAACTAATTTGTTAATTTCCTAAGCTGTCGAAACTTGACAAAACAGAGTAGAATTCAATATCTAATTCAAGTGTCTGTTTTATAATTGCATTCAAGATCCAACGAGAAGGTCATTAGCAAAGTCATGACTCGCACAGGAACACGCAGCTCCATAGTATTATGAGTACGGTAGTCTGCATGTTGACTCTTCACTCGTTTGTCAATTTTTTTTTTCTTTTTCTTTTCCAACAAGTCCATATTAGTTTTCATCCATTAGACTAGGTACAATGGTTTTAAGATTCAACACCCTCTACTTCATATTTTAATACTCTATGTTATTTTTTCTTTTTTTCACTTCATCATTCAACACACATTCAACTTTTATACTCTACAATGGTTTTGTTTAATAAAATTCAACACCCTCTTTTACTAATTAACTATTATTTTTTTATATATTCAAATTAAATAAACTTAGTCTCGATTTATACAGAATTTAAAATGATAAATTTTTATATAAGCAACAAAAATAAATTATTTAATTTATAGATTATTTTATTTATTTACTTATAGAATTGATGAAGAGCAATTCTTTCAAATAGCACTTTTAAAAGTTTTTATTATAAAATAGCTTTCAATGAACAAAATGATCAAAATAGCTTCTTTTATTTTGAAAAATTTAATTTTAATTTTTATTTTTTAAAATTTGAAACTCTAAACCTCAATATCCCACTCCTTAACTCTAAACCTCAAAACCCCACCCCTTAACTCTAAATCCTAAATTTATATTAGTTAATCATAAGGATATAAATGTATATTTACCACTTTAATGAAACATTTTGATCATTTTTTCTTTGTGTGGTATTTTTATGATAATTTTTAGGGCTATTTTAGAGTATTTGTCATTGAGATGAACCAAACTATAACTTTTTATTTAAATTAAACGATAAAAAATGAAATTAATAGAATAAATCATTTTACATCATTTTTATCATAAAATAATAATACAATTGCAGTCTTAATGTAAAAATGTTTTGGATGTGATATTTTTATGGATATGAGACTGAAATCATTTTAAATGGATCAAATATTTAGTTTCATTTTCATTTATCCTCTTAATTCTGTTATTTTCTATAGAGCAATTCTCAACGAATATACTCTAGATAAACCTCTGTTATATATCGTTCAAAAGATAAACAGTAGTTGTTCTCAATATTTGAATCAAACTGAGACATAAACGTCATTAGCGATGACGTAAACTAGTGACGCAAGAACGGTGTCACCAGCCATGAATCTAACACACCAAAATATAAAGGACTAATACAAGATATAGCAAATACCATGGTACGACATAGTCTACCTTAATGTGAACATAAGAAGCTTGAAAAGTGCTTGTTCAATCAAAGGTGGAAAGGATTGTAATCAAACTCAGAAAGAACATAAAATTTCCAGGAGGAAACTGATACGCCCATAACTGTTCATCATCATCCACCAAAAAGTCGTTACTGTCAAATTCTACGTTCATGATTTGGTCCGTGTCTTCTTCGTTGGCAATTGCTTGCTGTTCTACTGGAGCGAGCTGAGGCATGACCAATTCAGGCATGGCTTGGTCGAATGTGTCGAAGCGAATCATATTGGAACCGTTTGCAAAATCATCTTGGATCTGTTGCACCCGCTTTGTTGCTTTGCAGCTTCGGTCTTTGGAATAGGCACAACGGTAGTAACACCTGTGCAAGTCCGAAACTCATTATAATAATTTAGTCACCAAGAGTACTCAATAAAACAGAGTATTTATTTTTTCTAACCTTTGGTGGGAAGATGTCTCCCTGACTGAGATGCCTCTTGTCATATTTGGCTTCTCCTTCCCTCGTAAAATTTACAATACCGAAAAGCTTATTGAACATATTCTTGTTGCTGTTGAAAACTTTAACGAAATCAAAACACGTTGCATACTCAAGGAAAACTTTGAATATTAATAATATATTAAATATATATATACACTTTTAACTGGCCATAAAATTTCTATGGCCTGGATGTAAAAGTTTGGTTTGTTTCATCATATTGACATTTACAACCTAGACTTCCAAAGTGATACTTAGTGTAAGTTTTAAATTTACAATACAAAAAAACATGTTAAACATATATACACCTCTAACGGACCATAGAAATTCTATAGACGGGATGCAAATGTTTGGTTTGTTCCAATATATTGAAATTCATCACCCATTACTTTTCTCCAAAAATGAAAGTTAGTATAAATTCACAATAAGAATAACATATTAAACATATATACACCTCTAACGAACCATAGAAATTTTACAGACAGAATTGTGTAATATATATATATTATAACATCAAAAGTTAAAATAAAAAATAAAATGTAAAAGAAGCAAAAAGAAAAAAAAAACTAACCGGATCCGACATCGAGCTTTCCTCATATCAATCTAATGGACTAAGGTTCGGAGAGGAAGGGACTCTCAGTAAAACATTCCACGGAGTTTTGCTCGAGAAGGTGCTCGTAAACCTTTCCTTGTCTCTACTCTGATAATATGTAACCTCTTTCCTTGGATCCAAGGAACCACCCCAGGACTGTGACTCCTCGCTACAGAGACCTTCCCAGATCACGGAGAGAACGCAAGAGATACTACCAGTTACCAGCGAGCCGTGACAGTTCCAACAGGTGAGAGAGCTTAAGAACCGAAGAGAAAGAACAATTTATTATAAACGAAATTAGAGTGGAGGAAATTTGGATGTGTAGAGTGAAGTAAGAGTGTGAGTATTTATAGAATCAAGTGTTGTTGACCCAAAAGAAAACAGGAAATTGATAACAAAAGTAATTAAGTTTTCTTACCGTAACGGTCTTATTTTTTTTGGGACTCGGTAATAATCTACATGCGTGTGACTTGACTTTTGACTTGTGAGTGACAACTTTTTTTTTTTTTTTTTGGAGTGAGAGAAATTGTATATTCATTTGCAAATAAGAAAAAAAAGAATTGATCACAACGGTAAAAAAAAATTACCTTACCATTTCAACAGTGATATAAATATATATATTTTTGAACGTCTGAATTGATTCAAATAACGGAGGAAGACATACACCTCAAATGAGTGACAAAAAACTTAGATCAACTAAGGTTACTGAACAACTGTTGCCTTGCAACCCAATCGACAATCCTAAACGCTCTCTATACTAGATGTTTAAAGAAACTCAAAACGTAGGGTGTGTTGACTTTGTAAAATAGTATCGAGGCATTTACAGGTTCAGGTGAAAGTTGTATACCAAGAAAAGTTGAGAATCTCGTGTCAATCACACAATTTTTCATGTAAAAGAAACACATAATTTAAAGATTTTTTGAGGCTCTTCTAGCACATGGCGCAGTTATGTGATTTAGATTCAAAACAGAAGAACTAGATCACTTGCACTGTTGAAAATCTGGTCCTCAACCTATCCACATAAACAAAACACAATGCTCACAGAAGAAGCTACAATGTTTCATATAATGTCTTGTGGAAAAAGAAAAACCACAAAAAGATGCATAACATAATAATAGTAAACAAAAGGTAAAGCATAATCCAAAACTTGAGAGACATGTTCTTCAATAGATCCAACATTTGTTTTCCCTGTAACAAAACAACAGAACAACATTAATTAATGCAACCAAAACAAGTGAAGGTTTGTTGTAAAAAAATTAGTTAAAGAGTGTGTACCTTGTTTGGTTTCATCACTGCCTGTCTGTCTTTCCTTTACCTCTCCTCTTCCCTGAGAACAAATGTTTAGGCCTCAGACTTGAAATTATATTGCACCACTTTTGCTTATTAATCTGCACATATAATCAAAACATCACCATAAAAACAGCTAAGGAGAAGATTGCAGAACAAAGAACAGCAAACAAATCATTATCGTTTTGTAATAAAACTGAACAACTAACAGCAACAATATGGTTTTGTAATGAAACTGAACCAAGAAAAACAAAGAAACAAATCATTATCGTTTTGTAATAAACTGTATAGACATAACAAGTCACCAGTTTCATCATTAAGCATAAAAGCTACAAGCTTTGTTATCACTGGTGCCACAGGGGAGATGAGCTAGGTGTGACATTGGCTCAGCTTGCAATCGCATGGTGTGCTTCAAATCCTAACGTTTCATCTGTTATCACTGGTGCCACAAGGGAGTCACAGGTTAGTTCTTTCTTACCCACATTCTAAGGAACATAGGGAATGTCAAGTCTAGACTTGACTAAGTTTTTTTTTCTTGTGTGGTACTATTATTCAAGATAACATGAACGCTGTTGATGTGATCCCATTGTTGACACCACATGTTCTGGACAAGATCGAGCAAGTGATACATAGCAAACCTAAACGTCCTGAATCATACCGTTAAAAACCAAATACTGAGATCTCATTTTTCCATATTGGAACGGTTTCAAAAAGAGTGTTGCAGGCAAAAAAAGAGATCATTTGAAGCTGTGGGATGTTTGCTCTTGGATGTTGTCTTTGTGTTGTTCTCATGCATTTTAAAACTTGAGACAGAGAGCGTTTTATATGTGTTTTTGTTAGTTTCTATCTTTTAAAACGGTCTTTTCTTGTTTGTGAAACATTAAGATTTGGCTCTTTGTAGCTGCATTGTCATGAGGTCAGTATTATTTATAATTAAAGATTTGTTGAAAAGTGTTGTTTGATGGTAGAATCATAAAGCGTTTTTTTACCTTTAGGATAATAGACTGCATAATCATAAAGTGTTTTTTTTTTAACCTTTAAGCCTTTTTTCCTTAGTAAAGGTTAATATTTTTTAAACTTGGAGTTCTCCTTTTATCTTTTGTTTCACTTTGCAAGCTTCAGTCAGAAATATTATTAAGGCTGTGATCCGTTACCACTAGTGCATCTGTTATCACCCCTACGAAAATATTGAGTTTTTTAGTAAAAAAATAAAAGGTAAACATTGATTGGTCAAGCATCTTCGGGAATACCCGTCCCCGTCTTAGTCGAATACCTTTTCAACCATACCTAAAATCGGGTCAAGTTTTTCGCGTATCCTCGAAAATTTATAGTAGTCAATTAAGATTGGTGCGGAAAAGTGGGCTATTAGAGCTAGATCCACTTTTTACTCTGAAAATTATATGCTTTAGTGTTTCTTAAAAATTTATAAACACAATTTAAATTTGTATTAATGTATGCAATACCTTTTTCATGATAAATGGATATAATCTTTAATTATTAATTAATTAATTTAATAAAACTTCATAATCTATGCTTTATGAAATAACCACTAAAATATCTATTCTGTAGAGAAACGGAGACAACAAATGTTCCAAACCTCTTCAGACATTATTCTATGTCAGTGAACACTTCAACTATACATTAAAACACAATTTTCATATTTTTTGAAGTTTCTCAAAATATGTGGGTTAACCCTTACGTAAATATTGAGTTTTTGGTAAATACTCTATATATTGAAAATTATATGTTTTTTTTGTTTCTTGAAAATTTATAAACACATTCTAAATTTGAATTAATGTATGGAAAAACTTTTTCATGATAAATGGGTATAATTTCTAATTATTTAATACTCTATATTTATTTTTTTCATATTTTTGAAAATTTCTCAAAAATTATGGGCTAACCCCTACTGAAATATAGAGTTTTAGGTAAATACTCTATATACTGAAAATTATATGCTTTAGTGTTTCTTAAAAATTTATAAAAACACATTCGAAATTTGTATTAATGTATGCAAAAAAATTATTCATGATAAATATGTATAATCTCTAATTATTAATTAATTAATTTAATAAAACTTTATAATATACCTAAAACAATAAAATAACCACTAAAAATATCTATTTCTCTAGAGAAAATGAGACAACAAATGTTCCAAACCTCTTGGAACATCATCCTATGTCAGTGAATAATTCAACTATGCTTTAAAATAATATTTTTAATGTATGGAAAAACCTTTTCATGATAAATGGGTATAATATTAAATTATTTAATAATTAATTAAATAAAACATCAAAATTTACATAAAATACTGAAATAACCACTAAAATGTCTATTCTCTAGAGAAACGAAAACAAGAAATGTTCTAAACCTCTTTGAATATCATTCTATGTCAGTGAATAATGCAACTATGCATTAAAACAAGATTTTAATATTTTTGAAAAATTCTCAAAATATGTGGGTTAACCCCTACGGAAATATTGAGTTTTTGGTAAATACTTTATATACTGAAAATTATATGTTTTGTGTTTCTTAAATTTTTATAAACACATTATAAATTAAAATTAATGTATGTGAAAACTTTTTCATGATAAATGGCTATAGTATTAAACTATTTAATAATTAATTTAATAAAACTTCATAATCACCCTAAAATAGTGAAATAACCACTAAAATATCTATTCTCTAGCGAAACGGAGACAACAAATGTTCCAAACCTCTTTGAACATCATCATATATTAGTGTACGGTGTAACTAGGCTTTAAAACAAAATTTTCATATTTTTGAAAATTTCTCAAAATATGTGGGTTAACCCTTACGGAAATATTGAGTTTCTGGTAAATACTCTAAATACTGAAAATTATATGCTTTTGTGTTTCTTAAAAATTCATAAACACATTATAAATTAAAATTAATGTATGGAAAAACTTTTTCATGATAAATGGCAATAATATTAAACTATTTAATAATTAATTTAATAAAACTTCATAATCTCCCTAAAATATTGAAATAACTAATAAAATATCTATTTTATAGAGAATATGAGACATAAAATGTTCCAAACCTCTTTGAACATCATCATACATTAGTGTACAGTGTAACTAGGCATTAAAACAAAATTTTCACATTTTTGAAAAATTCTCAAAATATGTGGGTTAACCCCTACGGAAATATTTAGTTTTTGGTAAATAATTTATATACTGAAAATTATATGTTTTGTGTTTCTTAAAATTTTATAAACACATTATAAATTAAAATTAATGTATGGAAAAACTTTATCATGATAAATGGCAGTAATATTTAACTATTTAATAATTAATTTAATAAAACTTCATAATCTCCCTAAAATAGTGAAATAAGCAATAAAATATCTATTTTATAGAGAATATGAGACATAAAATGTTCCAAACCTCTTTGAACATCATCATACATTGGTGTACAGTGTAACTAGGCATTAAAACAAAATTTTCATATTTTTGAAAAATTCTCAAAATATGTGGGTTAACCCCTACGGAAATATTTAGTTTTTGGTAAATACTTTATATACTGAAAATTATATGTTTTGTGTTTCTTAAAATTTTATAAACACATTATAAATTAAAATTAATGTATTGAAAAACTTTTTCATGATAAATGGCTATAATATTAAACTATTTAATAATTAATTTAATAAAACTTCATAATCACTCTAAAATAGTGAAATAACTACTAAAATATCTATTCTCTAGCGAAACCGGGACAAAAAATGTTTCAAACCTCTTTGAACATCATCATACATTAGTGTACAGTGTAACTAGGCATTAAAACAAAATTTTCATATTTTTGAAAAATTCTCAAAATATGTTGGTTAACCCCTACGGAAATATTTAGTTTTTGGTAAATACTTTATATACTGAAAATTATATGTTTTGTGTTTCTTAAAATTTTATAAACACATTATAAATTAAAATTAATGTATGGAAATTTTTTTTCATGATAAATGGCTATAGTATTAAACTATTTAATAATTAATTTAATAAAACTTCATAATCACCCTAAAATAGTGAAATAACCACTAAAATATCTATTCTCTAGCGAAACGGAGACAACAAATATTCTAAACCTCTTTGAACATCATCATATATTAGTGTACGGTGTAACTAGGCATTAAAACAAAATTTTCATATTTTTGAAATTTCTCAAAATATGTGGGTTAACCCCTACGAAAATATTGAGTTTTTGGTAAATACTCTAAATACTGAAAATTATATGCTTTTGTGTTGCTTAAAAATTTATAAACACATTATAAATTAAAAAA